>PVLD010002743.1:0-157900 GCA_004027595.1 Dinomys branickii | reverse complement strand
CTCTCTTTCTATGCTAGCACCTTCCAACCATACTTCTGCTAGAGGCTCAAATTTTAGAACTTCGACACACTTCTCTCTGGGTTTTTGCTTGAAAGGCTTTGCCTTTCAGTGTTTTCCTCTCTTTAATGGGTTCTTTTAGACTTGATCCCATACTAAATATTCAGATTCTTAATCATTAAATAAGGTTGGCACTGGATGGAGCTCCTTTCTGACTTCATACTTGGTTTTTGAGAGTTTGCTATGAGGCTGCAACACTGACTCAAATGTGGCTTGGTGTGTGCAAACATTTTCTACACACGTTTTTAAAAGTTTTTTGTGTTACAAAAGTGTGATGTGAAGGATAGAAAACTCAAAATGTATTGAAGCAAAAATAAGCAGGTTTTAAGTTTAACTCTTAAAGTTTATTTACATTTCACTGTTTGCCATTACTAATTTTCCTTATTATACATATTCTTCCAGATCATTTAAAACATTTTCTAGTAAAACATGTGTGGTGATCGTGCTTCATAACCTGTGTTTTCAGGGGTTGAGCCACAGATGTATTGTGAGCATCTTTCCATGTCAGAGACCACTCAGCAGTGTTTGGGTATCTCCTTGTGCAGATCTTTCATAATTCCGTTAGCCTGTATCTGATGCAATTGCGAGACATTGTAGGGTGAGACAGGAGCTTGAAATAATGGGACTGAGTTTTAAAAGAAAGCAGTCAGATGATTAATGAAAGTTTATAATTACCTTGTTTGATCTCAGACGAGTGACCTTGCTAAGTGCCTGGAAGTTAGTGAGGTCACCATCTGTCGTCTTTGCTGCTCTCCTGTCTTCCACATACATACGTGGACACGCTGTGCCAGCTCTTAGGGCAGTTATAAATGCAAACATAATTCTCAGATCTTAGTGGGGTGACTGAGCTATGTAAAAAATAGTACTTCGTGTTTTCACATTAGTCTTTTTATAGGTAATGTATATTTATTTAAGATATCTAGCAGTGTTTGAACTCTTTTCTCTTGAACTTGAAATGAGTTTTTGTTCTCTAACTGGTTGGGAATTATGAGTGTTGTTTTTGATGTGACACTCAATATCTCTTTCCCCTTATAAAGAGAATCTTTAGAAGCAAGAATGATTATGGACTTTTTTCTTTTTGAGACACTATCTTGCTATGTAGTACAGGCTGGCCTTGAACTCACTGTAGCCAAGGCTGGCCTTAAAAACTCTAGCCTCTCCTCCTGAGTGCTGGGATAGCAGGCATGCGCCACCATGTCCAGCTTTGATTATAGACATTTAAATTGGAAAAATATACATGGCAACTTACTTGGACTATAGAATTTGATTCTCTTCTATGGAAAAATCCAACAGATGTAGCTCTGAACTAACTACTGTAGACATCCCCCCAAACACAGTATCGATATCGATATTTTTCCTTCATAATCTCCTAAGAAAGTTGATCTTTTAGGGTATGTGCTAATTGGGGAAAGTCTATTTGAATGTCAAACCTGTTAGAGAACAAAGTGACCTGCTTGGATTTGTGAGCCCTTACCTGTTGTGTGGTCTGGCTTTTTTTTTTTTTTTTTTTTTTTTAATGTACATGGTGGAAAAGCCTGAGAAACAGGTTTAAGGATCTAACCATGTAACTTTTGCTGGAATTGCCCCGGAACTTGCCTAACAACAGCACGAGTTGTCTCTTTTACACTGTGGAACTTCCATGCTATGGAAATTTCCTTTTCAGAAGTGTATCCAGGGGTCACCTGTAATTCAGTGGGAATTTAAAGTAACCCAAAAATAGGTACACAATTTTTCTCTGGGCACTATGTCCACACCCTTTGCCCCTACTTCTGAATTATGTGGCAAAATGAATTAACTACTTTTACAGAGTAGAAAAATACTCCTTTATCCTGTGCCCACGTACTCCGGCAGCCTGAGGAGCTGTGACGTACTGTGTGTGCCGTGGTGGGTGAGCCTGTAAACCAGCACAGTGATGCTGACCGAGGAAAGCTTTTTCCAAGAAGTCATTTTTCATCTCATTTTGAAATAGGAAGGTTTTGTTTTGTCCTGTTGTGCTTTGCAGTACTTGGGATTGGACTACATCTCAACTTGTTGTGTTTTTCATTTTGAGACCAATTTCTTGCTAAGTTGCTCAGGCTGGGTTCAAACTGTCGATCTTCCTGCCTCAGCCTCCCAGAGTGCTGGGATTATAGATGTGCATCACCTATCATGCCCGGATAAGGGTCTTTTTTATTGGCTGATTAGAACAAGGGTAGGAAGCATTAGCTCACGGAGCAGATTCATGCTGCCTGGTATTGGAAGGCCCCCACAAATTAAGAAGTGGTTTTTTTTGTTTGTTTGGTACTGGGGGAAAAATTAGAAAATTTTGTGAGACATGGGAATAAATTTCAGTAATCATAGGTTGAGGTCTACCAGACCACATCCATGCCCGTCTGTTCAGGAATATCTGGCTACGTTTGTACTCCTGTGGCAGGGCTGAATTGATGGCACACCAGCCTAAAATACTTACTGAAATGTCATCTTTATCATAAAAGATTGCCGATGTTTTGTTGTGAACATTACTCATAAGAACAATTTTTTTAAAAATATAGGTATTCTGTTAGAAATGCATATGAGAGATCATAGTTGAAGTTTTTTTGTTAAATTTCTGTTAAGCTTCCTATATACTAATTTCTGGATATCCTTAAGGATGCAAACACAGTATGTTTTAAAAATATCTACTCTCTAGGGGCTTTCTAAAAAAAAAAATACAATATTTTCTTAGTATGTAAAAAAAGTTAGCTTGGGTTATTTTTACATTCCCAATTTCAGCAGATTTAAATTCCTTTATGATAAGAGTTGTGGCAAGAATGTAGGTTTCACCCAGACTAAAAACCAGGATAGTGACAAACTGCTGAAAAGTGCAGCGATGTCTCTGTTAAACACCAGCAAACCTGGAGTCGCAAGAGCAGAAATTCATCTCTCTGATCGCTCCCCACGTAGTCTTTTATTATTTGGAGACTCAGGCCGTGTTCTTTGTCCTGCTGATGATAGAGTGTGGGCAGATGTGCTTTGTACAGGAGATGGTTGGGGTGGAGCCAGAGGAGAGGACAGCTCTACTTATAAATGCTTCGCCATGCGGAGATGAATGGAAGAAAACGGCCCCCACCCCAGACAGTTCTGCGCGGCTCCTCCCGGCCCTCAGCTGCCAGCTCCTGTTGTCCGTGCTGTGTTCTTAAAATTCATTTTGTTCCTGCCTTCTGCAAGGACCTGATGGTGGGGAATAGAAGTTATTTTTTAAGATCACAAATCTAGGGTAAATCAGTAAATGTTTAGGATTTTTAATGGCATGAGCAGTAAATTCTCAGTAGAATTACTGCCTACAAGCTGATCAGTGGCCCTAGCTAGGTTCACAGTGCTTTGAGATGAGAAAAGACTTTTTTTTTTTATCTCCAAGGAAAATACGTAACTTACGCACCTCGTAGGCTTATCTAAACCACCAACTTGGGAGGAATTAGGGAATGTGTCATTTGGTGTACTGCTTATTGCAGAATATCTGAGAAACTACAGCTGAAGTTTAAGCTGGAGAATTGCAGAGTTATGTATCTTTAACAGCAAAATGTATATTTAATGCCTTACATGGTGCGTTGAGGCACTTACAAAATGCAGATTTTCTCTTTTAGGAATCAGATTTCTACCTAGCTCATTCTTTATGCATTAAACATTGTCCTAATGCAGCTTGTTGTGTACAGCCCACACTGGCCGGTGGACGTAGCCTTTTGAGTGGAGGTGTCGCACTGTTGGCAGTGGGGCCCAGGCTGGGCCGTGGCAAGGGGGCCGCAGAGTTGCAGGAGGCAGTGCCTTGCAGGTGCCAGCTTGCAAGGGCCTAGGGTTGGTTCCTCTGAAATTTTACACTCTGGGTGTTTCCATGCCTCTCTCTAGTCCTGGCCTTGATCAGGACTCCTTAAAGGTGCTTTGGGTAAAGCACCTCGTTGGGTCAGATCCACGGTTTACAGGAGTGACAGAGACAGGACCCAGTATTCTGCATTTTGCCTTCTCTCTTAGTTTACTGCACTTGGAAGGGTTAGGGTCCTTGAAAGCACAGCAAGACAAAAGTGGCTCCACTGGCCTCAGGTGACAGCTCACCTGGGATAGTAGCTTTGAAACAGCGCCGAATGAATCAGCTCGCAGGCAGAGGCAGGCCAGCCAGAGAACACTGTCTCCAGGCCTGCACTGCTACCAGGGGTCACAGCACTTGTCACCAAAGCTTTATGTAAGTGATTATGTAATTTTGAGCCCATCCAATTTTTTTTTTTATTTAAAATGTTTTATAGATTCATTTTTGGCTATATGTTGATTGACTGTAAAACAAATTTAGAGAATTTAAGTCAAAAGAAATAAAATAGGAACTATCCATAACTGTGTTGCCCAGATATAACCATTTTCAACATTGTAAGGTTTTCTTTCAGCATTCAAAAAGTTTTTTATTCTGTTGAGTTCATACTTAATTTCACTAAGAGCCCATCTCATGTTATGTGGGCATTGGGATAGGTGACAATGGAATGTTCGTATGTGTAGGTTTGTGTTAGGGACTGGGATCCTGATACCCACTTAGCTCTGCCATCTGTGTGTGGATTTCTCAGACATCATTTGTCTCAATATTAAAAAAAAAATCACATGGCGAGGCTCAGCTGTGGATTTCTTACCACCCTCTGTTGTAAGAATGGTGGCAATAGTTCCTCTACTCGGGAAAGCCACCACTAGGTCCCTTCCTGTGGGCCTATTTGAATGCCTTTGGGGTCTTAGAGACTTGTTCCTGTGAGTGGGATCCTTGTGTCTGCCATGGGTCAGACCTTGTGCTCGGAGTCAGTTCTGACCAGTGAGGTTTCTGGTCTTGAGGAAGGCGGCAGCCAGGATCTGGCATAGCAGTGTCAGGTGTTTCTGAGTACCATGGGGACGGGGAGAGGGACCAGCCAGCTTGGCTTTGGAGAGCTGGAGGTCACTGGGGAAAAGAGGTGACACTTAAAGTGGGGCAGAGAGAC
This sequence comes from Dinomys branickii, assembly GCA_004027595.1. NCBI lineage: Eukaryota > Metazoa > Chordata > Mammalia > Rodentia > Dinomyidae > Dinomys > Dinomys branickii. Next base: position 152,882 of record PVLD010002743.1, on the reverse strand, counting down.
CCACTGTGTGGTGCCTGCAGTCTCCAGAAAACAGCATTCTCCTCAGAGTCCACCGTTTTTTGTGCGTGTTATGTCCTACTTTTCAGCCTGATCACACAGTTGCCCATGATAATTAAATGAAACTTGCCAGATGGATGCTTTCGCAAGACGATGGCTTGTCTTCTTGCTCTATTTGTGAAAGCTGGCATTGGATCCAAGCTCTCAAGGATGCGCCTACCTTGAGACTGCTTTGGATAGTCATCCTTTGTGTGTATTTGCCAACTGGCCTGCCCATCAGCAGGGCCAGGTTGAGTGACAGGTGGGTGTGTCATGCATGTGGACACCCTGATCCCTGCCAACTGCTTTGCCTCTAGGGAGGTGAATGCTGAGAGGTCATTCTTCAAAGAAATAACTGATTAGTGTTAACCTTTCTTTGGGAAAATAAACTTCCTAAGTTTCTGATCTGTCGGTCTTTCCTTCTCACCATGTCTGTTGTTTCTGTGAGTTGCAGTAGAGTTGGTGTTGAGTTCACAATTACTTGATTAAAACACACACACAACGGTACTATCTTAAGCAATTTTCAGATCTTTGAAGGGAGTATTAAAAGTTAGCTGATTCACTTAACCTGTAGTCAACTGGATTAACCAAGGAGGCCGCCCTCTCATGCTCTGATTGGAAAAGAATACCTAAGTCAGTAATAATAATCATAGTAGTAACGCACTGTTACATTTCTGAGAGCCCCTCTCAATTCTCCCCGTGGCTTTCTTGTCTGAACATCTCTGTAGACGGCTGCTGTTCCTGTTCCTATTTCACACGTGGAGAAATAGAATGTCAGTGCCAGAGATTGGGTGAGTGTGGGAGTTGGTGTTCGCATTGTCTGCCTCCCGCCCCCTCATGGTTCTGTGATCAGACTCGGAGCGGTGAGAGCTGCCCCTCCCGGGGTACAGGGGAGTGCATCGCCACCCGTCCTCAAGATGTGCTCAGTTTAGCTTAGTCATGTGCAAGGGTTAGGAGCCTCAGAGAGTTTGTCATTAGAGGAACTCAGTCTGAATTCATCCTCCTTTCACTTTAGAAATAATTTAATAAGAGTTGAACTTGCTGAATATCCATTGATTATTATAGTTACGCAGAGATGTCAGATTAGAGCCTTCCTGCTGATGCCGATTATGTTTTTCCTGATTATATTCAGACTCTTGGTATAAGTAGAAATAAAATTTTTGGGCTAGTTCCTGCTTCTAATTTTCTGGTTTTTATATCTGAAATAAAGATTTGGATCTAAAAACCTACATTGTTTTTACTCTTAAGTTTGGCTTCCCTCTCCATGGGGTGTTTCTCCTTTTTACCATGTCCCTCTGACCCCATAAAAAGAGAACAGAGCTTTTCTTTTTTTGTTAAAACCTCCTGATTTCACCCATTCCACTTCACGTGGTCACTGGAAATCCCACAACGGGTATAATAACTTGAAATCCCGCTAGCAGGAATCCTTTGACCAGGGTCCACTTTTAGAACAGTTTGGAATCCTGGAGCCTGGACCCGAAGCAGTCTTTCAGATTCTTGTGCTCAGTGGAAGAAGCAGACACCAGTGGTCCTGTGCCCTCTGTTTCCAAGCACTGGTGGCCACCTCCCTGCCTGCAGGTGGATCACTGTGAAAGTCTTTCCTGGCTGGACACTATGTCCAGCTCCCTGCGTCTTCTTTTCCTGGTTCAGATTATCCCCTTTTAACAAATGTTCGCTCTATCTCAGAGGCAGATCCCGAGGGTTGTAAGGATTAAAAAGAGTGCCGCGAATCTCTGAGGCCTTTCAGCAGTCTGACATATGGTTGCTTCTCTTTTTTTTTCCTGCAGCAAAACCAGAAATCCTGACTTACGACAGGCTCACGAATGGCATGCTCCAGTGTGTGGCAGCGGGATTCCCAGAGCCCACAATAGATTGGTATTTTTGTCCAGGAACGGAGCAGAGGTGAGATGATTATTTTTGGCACTGCTTAAAATGCAGAAGGGAAGGACTGCAATTCAGTTGAATTTCAAATGTGTTTTCAGATTTTTTTTAATGAAAAGCTTTGTTTTGATTATTATCTTTTTTTATCCATGTAGCTTTTTAAGAGAGGAATAATGACCGTATTTTTCCCGATAGACATTAATTTTGTTTGCTGAAAAATGATTACCAAATGACTTCTCTATTTTGGTGGTTATCTTTTTGGATTTATCATGCAATTTCTAGCCTGCAGGTAGATAAAGCAATTTTCCAGGACAGAGTAATTAGATTTCCATTCTATACACAGGAGGTAGTGTGTGTGGGAAATGTGGCTGTAGTTATCATGAAAAAATTACCTCACAAGTTAATTGCCAAGTTACCAAAAAGTAATGATCGCGCAATTACAGTATGCATATGGCGTTTGTAAGCGACGGGTTTTAAAAAGATTTTCTCCTTGACTAGGTGCCCAAGCCCTGAGCAGAGAACATCTGGCATTGTGCTGCTTCTCCCTCACAGTCCACACCTAAGCCTTAAATTGTCCTGTCACGTTACTGAAGACGGAAATGGGGTCAACGGTGCTGTTTTTATCCGTCAAACACTATTCAGTGCTCCGACTTTAAAAACCCAGTTTAATATTAGAACTGAATGGTCAGGGCACTAGTAGAAATGTTATTTTTCATGGAATAGACCATTTTATGATAACATGTCAGAAGAGGTTACACAGGATTATTATTTTGGGGAGAACTTCAGCAGAATGTTTTCTGTAAGGGAGTTAGAGGGAGGGCCCAGGACCCCCACTGAAGTGGCCCAGCAGTCCCCACCCTGCATTCAGTAGGTGTTAGGGGGGGCGCACTGTGCTGGTCTACTGAGCAGGGCATCCCTGGTCTCTGCCTTCAGCAGACTCTTCCTGTATGGAGAGGTGATGGTCAAGGTGAGAACTGCCATGTGTGCTGCAGGTGTTACAGAGGGAAGGGCGTAGCCGGGCACTGCACATGGCACAGTCAGAGTTGGGCCTTTGCCACTAGATTTGTAACAGTAGTGGAGCTTGAACCCAGGACACATGTACTAAGCTGCATCCTCAGCCTGTTTTCAGTGTTTTCTTAGTAAATTTTGAGAAAGGATCTCACTAAGTTGCCAAGGCTGGGTTTGAACTTGAGATCCTTCCGCATCAGCCTCCCAGAGTGTTGAGATTCCTGGCGTGTACCACCATGGCCGGCTTGCCCGGGTCTTGGCGTAGGCAGAATAGGCATGTTTAAGTCAAGTTTCAAACCCATATCTAACTCCAGAACTTCTCCTCCCTCTTTCTTCCGCAGGACTTTGTAGCTTTCTCAGGGCCATAGGAATACTCAGACTCTGATGGCTTTCCAAGAGGGAATTATTACTTAGTGTGAAATTTGAACTTTGTTGTAAACATATGCCAAATCCAAGGTATTTTATGTATTTGTTTCCCTGAAATAATCCTACCTCATTCTTTTCTGTTTCTAGATGCTCCAATTCTGTCCAACCGGTGGACGTCCAGATTCAGAATTCCTCTGTGCCACCATTTGGAAAACTCCTGGTGCAGAGCTCCGTGGATTCTAGCATGTTCCGGCATAATGGCACTGTTGAGTGTAAGGCTTCCAACGATGTGGGCAAGATTTCCGCCTACTTTAACTTTGCATTTAAAGGTAACAACAAAGGTATATTTCTTTTTACTCCAATTTAAGGGGATATTAGGCTTTGTCCGTCATGCCCATCATGGCTAAGTCCATTCAACACTGGCCATATCATTTCTGGTAATACCTACATCACGCCACACTGTCATCAAACTCATGACATTTCATTCTGTACTGCTTTGTTAATGAAGTTTATACTTTTTCAGAGTAATTTTAACTGTGTTTCTTTACATATTTTAAGTGTGTGTACACCCACATGTGTGCGTCTCTCTAATCATGTATTCATAATTGTCTCCATTGGAAAGGGTTGGGAGTAAATAACAGAATATACTTACCTTATGCTCAAGTGTAATTACAGAAGTTTAAAATTTAAATTTGGTTGTACGTTTCAGTTCTTTAAAATGAGTTAAGACTTTGCCAGACACTGAATCAGAAAGTTCGCACTGACCTTGTTGTCGGCGTGGTAGCAAGCAGTTTCCGAACAGTGTGCTTAATGACTAGTTCTTTCAGCATAACTTAAATGATCCTTAAGAGAAATTGATGAATTGGTATCAAGTTAAAAGACAAACTTGGCACTTAAAATTTTAGGGCTGTTTTTTATAGTCTTTCAAATCTTCTTTTTTTGAGTTGACAAAACGGTGGCAAAAGGTAGTATTTTCTCAACTTTTTAGTAATGAGGGGAAGAATGTTACATTTTTCTCTATTACTGATTTTTTCCAGACAGGGCATGGAAGAGATATTTGAAAAGTACCTTTCTTAGTTGTGAAAGACATGTATACTCAGTGTAGAAAATTCTGAAAACAAAAAGGAGAAAACAGAAACTGTTTATAAAGAAGGCTTAACATTGTCTAAGTCAGGTTTTTGGAGGGGAGAGCCTGTTCAGATCTTGTTTTTCATTGAAACACAGCATAAAATTATTTATGTGCTGCAGAAATTTAAATTCTCAATCATCTGGCTGGGGCAGATTTTCATTTCTTTGATACCCAGAGTCAATAGTAACCACGCATCCCCTGTGTAGGCTGAGAGATGGGAGGTGGGCGCATCGGAGGAGCTGGCTGGACGAAAGACTGTCTCACTAGTAATGTGTGGTTCCCTCCTCTCTTCTGTTTTAGAGCAAACCCATCCCCACACCCTGTTCACCCCACTGCTGATTGGTTTCGTGATCACAGCTGGTATGATGTGTATCATTGTGATGGTTCTCACCTACAAATATTTACAGGTAATGGTCCATTTGTTCCCTTCCCTGAGTGCTGTAATGGCCGGGCACTCATCATTAAAACGTGATCTGTCTGTCTTTTTCTCCCCAGAAGCCCATGTATGAAGTGCAGTGGAAGGTTGTCGAGGAGATAAATGGAAACAATTATGTTTACATAGACCCAACACAACTTCCTTATGATCACAAGTGGGAGTTTCCGAGAAACAGGCTGAGTTTTGGTCAGTGGGAAGCAGGGGCTTTCCGTGCAGCCTTTCTGTGCATGTGGAACAGTGCTTTCAGGGAGCTCTGCTGGCTTCCTTTGCGCTGCCCCACCTGAAAGGAATGTCTGCTCTGAAACTGCGCAGATGTTAGCAGGGTTGGCGGAGGGAGCGTGACAGGGAGGTGTCTCCACATACATTTGTCTTGAATTCCTTTGTGGACTTTGAGACTTCAGTCCTGGGGCCACTTCTCACCTTGCCGTCCTCCTTTCTAAAGGGAAAACCTTGGGTGCTGGCGCCTTTGGGAAGGTTGTGGAGGCCACTGCATATGGCTTGATTAAATCAGATGCGGCCATGACTGTTGCCGTCAAGATGCTGAAACGTAAGTCTCTGTGCTAGGGGATGTGTCTAATCCCTGTTTGCCAAATTTGGTTTATTTTGCTAAAATAAGCTATTTCCAATTTTAGCAAGTGCCCATTTAACGGAACGAGAGGCTCTCATGTCTGAACTCAAGGTCCTGAGTTACCTCGGGAATCACATGAACATCGTGAATCTGCTGGGAGCGTGCACTGTGGGAGGTGAGGCTGCGCCCTGCTGGCCTTGGGTTGTGTCAGGCTACCACAGAAGGAGCATTTTCGTAGTATGCTGGGAGTGCTTCGTGACAAACCACTTGCAAGACTTATCCAGAGTTTTGGTCCCTGTCGCTAGGTTTTGTTTTCCTCGTTGTTTGTAAGAACATACATTTTATCATTACTGTGTTCTAGGAACCTTCAAGTCTATTTATTTTGAAATATGTCATTATCTCTGTAGACTGTCACTGCCCCACCGTGCTGCGGAACGTGAGAGCCACTTCCCTCTGAGGGTTTCGGCGTCCATTCCCCCTGACGCAGTCCTCCCCACCTCTTCCTACCCTCTCAGTGACCTGTATTCTGTTCTCTCCACCAATGAGCAAACATATATTTGCCTTTCTGTGCCTGGCCTAGTATTATCCTGACTCAGTCACTACACACTGGTACATGCATTGGACTTTATAATAATGTACCCCATAAATAAGTGCAGGTGTTCTATGTCAATAAAAGAAACATTTGGGAATTAATAGTGAAAGCATAAGTGAGTGACCAAATTGATGAATAATGATACAAATTTTAAAGAAGAATGTGGATTTTACTTTAGTCATCCTGTAAAAAAAATAGCTTAGGACATAGACTAGTTACCATCAAATATGTTACATCAAAAGCATCAATCTCTTGAATGTCCCATCTCAAACTGCAGAATTTTATCGATTTGTATTGCTGGATCATATTTAGTCAGTAAAGCGCTAATATTCATTTGCATATGCAATTTTAAAAAGGCTCCCAAGTCACAAAGTTCTCAAGTACACAGCGAATGAAGTAAGCATTTCACCTCGGTAAAAATCATTTCCCAATACGTGAAGTCTTAGTCAGGGTTCCATTGGGGACATCTAACGTTTTCAGAAGGCATTAAGATGTGTAAGAGGAGTGTTCCTGGAGATGGGAGAAAAGGCTGGCAGCTTTAGGGAATGTTGTAAAACCAGCCCCCACAAATCCAGAAATGACACTTTGCCATATCATGAATTGTTCATGAGGCAATTTCTACCCAAGGCAGTTCATTGGCTGTTAACTTCAGAACTAAGTTTTAAGCATTTGGAGCACCAGAATTCTCTTCCACTAGTAGCACTTCTAACGCAGGTCATTTCAGGATTTTGCCCATCTTCCAGTCTAGTCTCAGCTGGCTGATCCATGTGGCTGATTTTCCTACTTTGCTGCAGTCTAGGCGCCACATTTCCATATCAACACTCACAAAAGTGAGCTGTGAAGCCCTGCCATAAACAGAAGTGAGTCAAGGGTTCTCATAGGAAGCGTGGTAATAGTAAAACCTTTGAAAGTAGGAACTTCTGTCAGCAAAACCAGCTCTCCCGCCTGGCTCCTAGCATTCCTGTCCCTGGGAAATTCAGGCTGAGGGAGGAGGATTACAAATTTGAGTCTAGTCCGGGCCAATTTAGTGACTTAACAAGACTCTGTCTTAATAAAGGACTAGAGGGATGACTCAGTGTGAAGGCCCTAGGCTCAATCTTCAGTACCAAGGATACAGCTCCATGACACAGTGCCTGCCTGGCAAATGTGAGGTCCTGAGTTCAATTCCCAGTGTAACCCCCCCTAAAAAAGAAAGAATGAAGGAAGGTGAGAAGGGAAGGGGAGGGGAAGGGAGGGGAGGCGAGAGGAGGGGAGGGGAGGGGAAGAAGGAAGTGTTAGGTACATGGGACTTTCTTAATTTATTCTGATGCTTCTTTTTCAAGTGATGGTAATAGAATTATATTGGGACATTTGTTGAAGCTGAATGTTAGTAGTCATGATCACCCCTGGGTATTTTTACAGGAGATAGGATTCTCTATAGTTTATATCTCACCTCTTGTTAACCTGTTCTTATATCCTTATAGGGCCCACCCTGGTCATTACAGAATATTGTTGCTATGGTGATCTTTTGAATTTTTTGAGAAGAAAACGTGATTCATTTATTTGCTCAAAGCAGGAAGATCAGGCAGAAGCAGCACTTTATAAGAACCTTTTGCATTCAAAGGAGTCTTCCTGGTAAGGCTGATTTGCATAAACAGTCAGCTGTTGACAGGCAGTTCATGGGGTCATAAGGGTTTGCAATCAAGGCTGATTCTTTAAAAAATGAACCAAGGTACTCTGAGGTGTAAAATCAGAATTATTAAATTATTTAAATGTGATTAACTGTTTAGGAAGTTCAAATAGTGTTTTTAAAGATTCAAATCATGTTAAACTTAGATGTTTGCTTTTTAAAAATATGCATGTTTTTTTCCCTTAGCCTTAGTTCTGTGCAATCTGATACTTTCGTACCTATTTCTTTTATCATGGTTCTATTTGCATTTATACTGCTGAGTGTGGTCTTAGGTACATCTTTTTGGTCTTTAGAGGGAGGGTTTCACTATGTAGTCCAGGCTGGCCTTGAACTCATAGCAGTCCTGCCTCAACCTCCCAAGGTGTCAGCATGCCCAGTTTCTGTGTGTATCTTTACAGTTAGAATCTTTATAGGGAAGGTGCTAAAAGCTGTCAAGTTGTTACAGTAAAGTCCTTTAAAACTTTTAGTCAAATAGCAGAGTGTTGAGCATCCCGGTACCTGTAAACTTTCGCCATCATGCTCTGAATTATCCCTCTTTACTTGCTACCCCTTTACTTTATCATGCTGTAGAGACTTAGCTACTTTAGAACAGTTTTAAGAAATTCTCAGTCTTGTTTTCATCTCTTCATCACTGGTGCCGTGCTGAGGTTGAAAGAGGTGCAGGAGCTTCGAGTTCCTTTAGGAAGAATTACCTTGGTTTACAACCAGAGTAGACAGACGCCTTCTCTGTCTTCCCTTGCCTATTCTTTCTTTCTAAATGCAACTAAAATCCACCATTTAAGATTTCCTAGGTTGTTGCTCCAGTGGGAACTGCAGTCATACCTGTCCCTCCTAAAATTCACTCCGGTGGTAGAGCACATGCTCAGCATACAAGAGGCCCAGGACCAAAATAAATAAGGAAATAAGCATTTGACTCTATCCTCTATGTTTGAGATGGGAAGACTTCGTCTCCTGATTACTAAACCATTAGGCCCACAAGGAGACCTCAGTGAATATTATTGATGGACAATTTACTTTTTAAAAACATTTTTCATAGCTCTGGCTAAAGTTTAAAACACCAGGTGAAGCTATTTATTTCTGTCTTTTTTAGACTGTAAATTTCAGTAGTTTAAAGTGGTAGTAAAATACTGTAAAAGCTACCTTTTGTTAGTTTCTAGGGCATATTACTCTATATATGAAGACTTGAACCTTGGCCCTCTATGTATTTTTTTTAACTTTAAAAAATAATGGCCTGAATTGTTCGGTCTTCTGTGGTGTTCTTTGTGCCTTGGGATCCCATATGGGTTTGGAGTCCCCAGCACACTCTGAAGGAGGTTGTTGTCATGGTGTTTCTATGCTAATCAGAAGCAGGAAGTACTAGAAATCTTGAAGAGTCTCCAGCCAAATGTTGCAGATTCAAGAGGTCCAGATGGTTCAGAAAATCATCCAAATTATTGGTGTTTATCTGAACCAAACTTGGTTTTTTTAAACCTCCTTCCATCAGTTGCTATATGTTAACGATCTCTCCCTCAGCCCATCTTGGACGCTCTTGTCCTTTTGTCTTTTGTCTCATCTCTGTGGGGGCTAATTTAGGGTCTGGAGTAGCATGAAGTAATGTCTTTGGCTCTGCTTCTCATTAAAACTCCACCAGATCTAGGGATGGGCAGTTCTAACCTGAGTTTTACCAAAAGGACACCTAGTTCCTGGGGATAGGACCTTCATATGGAATATTAAAAACTTACATTTTACAGAACATGTTTTATAAACTTTGCATTCACTGGCACATTGCTTTTCGCAAAAGCGGTCCATTTTGTTTATAGGGGGCCCTTGGCCGCCCCACCTCATCCTTGCCCTAGTCAGTAGTGACCTGATGGGTCTTTACCTCTCCCAGCAGTGACAGTACCAGTGAGTACATGGATATGAAGCCTGGTGTTTCTTACGTTGTCCCGAACAAGGCAGACAAAAGGAGGTCGGCAAGAATAGGTGGGTACCCCGGAGGAGTAACATTGTTTGCACAGGTTCTATCACATACTGTGGAACGGAAGGCCATTCCCAGTACAGTCCCTCTGTGGCAAAGCCAAGGCTCAGTGCTCTTAGGGTTTACCATTGGATGTTGGGGCTGGAGCATGTATGTATCTGAGCATCTTAATGTATGCTTGGGATTTAAAAAATTAGTTCATTATTCCTCTGCCCTAAGAAGCTGAGGACCCAGCCCAGGAGTGTTGACTATTTTTTTAGTTTTGAGTGTTGACTACTGATTTTATGATTCAGAACCTTCTTTCCTCAACACTGGGGAAGTGATTGCCTTGCAAGTTCACATCAGTCTTTAGTATTGTCATTACCAGTGTTTTACTAACCTTTTAAGGTTTAATTGCTATGAAAATACCTCTCCAGGGGCTGGGGATATAGCTCAGTGGAATAAGCGCCTGCCTAGCAAGCGCAGGGTCCTGAGTTCGATCCCCAGTACTGCCAAAAAAAAAAAAAATACCTCTCCTTCTAGCAGGCTCATACATAGAAAGAGATGTGACTCCCGCCATCATGGAGGATGATGAGCTGGCCCTGGACCTAGAAGACTTGCTGAGCTTTTCTTACCAGGTGGCAAAGGGCATGGCTTTCCTTGCCTCGAAGAACGTAAGTGAGAGTGATTTTCAGAAGAATCTTTTTTTGTTTTTTTTAATAAAGAACAGAGTACGTTAGAACCCTACTTAGAATGCAGAGTGTCATTTTGAAGTGCGGTAACCAAAAGCAGAGGAAATTCAGTTTCTTCATGTTCCAACTTCTGTCTCTTTGGAATTCCTGTTCTAATTTATAAGCTTTAGAGTGCAAACCTGTCTAAATGAGCTTTCCCATGAATATTCTTTTATATGCAGTGAATTCATTTAAAACTTTTAGCTTTAGGATATAGGATATGCTTCTAGAAAACAGATAATCTTTTTATCAGCAAAAGCAGGCATGTATCTCGTAGTAGCTATGTGTGGTGAAGCATATAGCTGGGTTTTACTGATGTTAGACCCTAAATATTAACACACATGGCTTATGAGTTATCAGGAAATAGGGGTCACAGAGAATAATAAGGGGGGAGCATGGGGATAAGAAGAAAATGATGAATTCTGGGAGGACGAGAGGAATTCTTGGGGAAGGAGGGCTAACGGAAGTGAATGAGGGCACCCTCGCACCCTTCAGCGTCATTGGTGACATTTCCAAACAATTACCAAACTAAAAGAGGACATAGGATGGCTGAAATAAAGACCATTTTCCTGTGTTTTTGGGAGATGTCAGATTAAAGTTGTGAAGACATTTTAGGATCTCTTTGAAAGAACACTCAAAGCGATGCATACGAAATAAATTTTCCTTTGAAAAACATCCCAATTTGACTATAATAAATTTTCCTATGAATGAAAGCATGGCTGAGAAAGGGGAGCGGCATTTATTAGAATCGATTTTGAAAGTGATTACAGTAATTAGGGTCCTGATAATGTGAAACACAAAATGTGAATGTCATTCAAGGAGTAATTTTGATTCTTATTTTTGGTGTGCTGAGTACTTTAAACATAAAACAAAAGTTTTGGGTTTTCTACAATAAAAACGTTTTCAGAATTAAAAATAGTGTTCATTCTTTGAAAATTAAAATGAATCTAAATGGCTCTCTTTTCTCCCTCAACCTAATAGTGCATCCACAGGGACCTGGCAGCCCGAAATATCCTCCTCACTCACGGTCGGGTCACAAAGATTTGTGATTTTGGTCTCGCCAGAGACATCAAGAATGATTCTAATTATGTGGTTAAAGGAAATGTGAGTACCCATTCTCTGCCTGACAGTTCTGCAAAGGAATTTTGGTCTCAAGTTCTGATAAAAATTATTTTCTATGATTTTCATAATGCAAATCCTATCTTGAAATATCATGCATTTTAGTAGTCAAATTAAGTATACTTCAGCAAAATTTGCATGGAATGCTGAACATTACCACTACTAGCATTTGATAATGCCAGAATTCGTAATTCTAATTGTGTAATTACAGGGCATGTCATGGAAACAGAAATAGCCTTAATTTTCAGTATAGCCTGAGAATAGCAATGAACTTGATTCTGCCGAAGTGTAACAAATGCAGACTTGAAGGTCACTGCAGGAGGATTTTTTGGAGATTGACATACTGTATGAAAATGATTTGAAATCTAAGGGTCATGTTTGAAATTAGCTATGTAGAATGTTGGATCTAATCAACAGAGGCTTTTAAGTAGATTCGTAAGTAATAATTTGTTTGTAGAACATGGTGAATTTTTTCAAAGTGTTTTATTTCATTGCCATTTTTCACTGTATCCTCCAAACAAACCTATGTCTTATAATGCAGTGTCTTCCCATTTTAATAGTTGGAGAGACTGAGGCACAGTATATTTTAGTGATCTTTTATCTGAGATGAGGTGAGTCATAGAGGCTAAAAGCAAAGTTCATGTTTTTTTTAAAGCAGTATCCCATTGGTATGGGAAACCATAAACTTCCTGTGTGAATATATTCCTCTGTTCCTCTTTGTTCAGGCCTATTTATATGGTCCAGATTTATTCCTGGAGGAGATTTTTGTATCCCTTATAATAATGTAGTATTTTCTCCATCACTGAAGTCTCTGTTGGTAGACTCTGCCTGACTTGGTTTTGTGAATACGCTGGTCTTACCTCCTGACCTGAGCATGCATTTCTGAAAAGGCTGATCCAGGCCAGGTGTTATCATAGGGAGTTCTGGTACAACCAACTTCTTTCCATTCTGGTACTATAATGAAAGGAAGAAGAAAATGTGGTCCACTGAGCAAAGGACAAAAGAAGGGAGATAGTGACCTCTGGGCTTAGTCTTGCAGAGTTAAAATCTAACTATCATTTCGTGGCTGTGGATATTTGGCAAGAATTAATCCAACACTTTTATAACATCTTGCTTTTTCTCGGGAATAATGCTGGCACCTGCCTCATAAAGTTGTAGTGAAGTTTAAACTAGCTACTGTATGTCAAGAGCTTCAAATGATAGCAGGCCTGTTTTTATTATCCTTCCTTGGATGCCTTGTTTGAATCTAAATAATCACAACAATCATTACGCCACAGCTTCTTACTGACTTGTTAACGTAACTGACAGTGGTGGACGGTGGATAAGGCCCTACCAGACCTTCAGGTTTGGGCTTTGCTGCTGAACTAACCAATCACAGATGTCACTCTTACCAAGTTACTGGGTAAAGAATTTAAGAAACAAGAACAAGGAAACACACAAGTTGTTCCTGCCTCCAAATTTGTGTCATAGTCATTCGAGATATTCACGTTGGCTCAGGTTCTCTGAAAGTTCCTTCATATTACACGAGGTCTGAGTCATTTTTAACTGTGGGCCTTGTCACAGTCTAGGCAAGCCGACAGATTCCTTGTCTGAATACTATGTTAAATGCTCAGCTTGTATTGTTCTTTGCTTTTTGGGTTCTTTTGAGATTGGGTTTCCCTGTGTAACTCAGGCTGGCCTCCAACTTGTGAATCTCCTACTTCACCTTCCCAAGTGATGAGATAGAGGTGTACACCCCTGTTATGCAGGGTTACCAAGAAGAGCAGTTACGCTAGATCACAGTTACTGAATTTTAAAACAATATAAATTCTTTACATCAATGTATCTGCTTCTTTATTACATAGAGGAACATATTCTAAAGACTACTATAATTTCAAAGTAGTGGTGAATGTACATATTGTTTTAAGATGCCTATAAACACTAGAAAAGGAGTTGAAGATGTCTGTGCTTATTGCTGCGGTCGGCAAAGTCACAGGCACTGATAATAGTATTGTCTTCATTTGTAATTTTTTTTCAAAAGCGAGACTTCACTGAGAAGCTATTGAAAATAAGGGTGACATGCTTTACCTTCCAGGTGTGCACCCAGCTCCTAACTTCAAGCCACTCTTAGCTTTCAGGTTAACAGCCCCATTTTGAGATTTAGCGCAGAGCCTGGGGAGAGAGGTTGGAAAGCTTATACTTTTTTAGCTTACTAAAATAACTTCAGGGTTAGAGAAAACCATTTTCCCAGTTTTTAATCCTAAACAGATTAAGAGGATTGATTTGGCTTTTTATGGTGGATTAATATCCAGAAATCCAGACCGTCTCTGAGGGGAGTAGTCCAGACAGTTTGGCTTGACTTTAGCGAAGCCCAGCTGTTGGATGTGTGCCCTCAACCTGCCACCTACCGCCCCCAGCAGACACGGTCACCACTACTACTTACTGAGCTCTCGGTGTGCTGGCTGGTTTTTCTGACATTAGTGAGTCAGGCAGTGCTGAGTATTTTATCCATATCACCTCAGACATGCCATAAAACAGCTCATAGAATTGGAAGTAGTATTTTTGCTCTATAGAAGATTCTGAAGCTTACTTACCAAGGCATAAGTGGCATTTCCAGTGTACTAGTGAGGGATAGTTTGGATTGCATATGACAGAAAACCTCAAACAGAAAACTAGAGATTGAAAGCCAGGGTTGGTATAGAAGTTGCCTGAAGTGCCGAGAACCAGGGTCTTATGCATTTCCACACTTTGCCATTCCTGGCTGCAATCCTTGTCTTCACAGCCCAGGCTGACCACAGGTCGCCAGCCAGTCATTACGTGCATAAGGCTGAGTGAAGGAAAGGGCCCTCCCAACAAGACTGCAGAGGCCACACACCTTCTGTATTTTAAGGAGGTTCTCCTAGAGGCCCACAAACACAGCTCAGTGGCCCAGTCACATGACTACATCAGGCTGCAGAGCAGGCTGGGAAAAGTAGTCTTAATTATGGAAGGCCATTTTTCTAGTTTTTTTTTTTTTTAACAGACAGACATCCATTTACAAAGTAGCAAAAAAATGCAATACAGAGTTACAGACAAGTTAGTAGGATATTATCAACAGTTGTATTACATATTGATATCTTCAAAGTGATTTCTCAGAAGCACAAATAGAGACATACAAGACTGATCAGGTAATCATTAACTGTTTCTTTCGGTAAAGTGATAAAAGTCAATAGTTCAACTGTGTTAGCTATCCTGTATCTACATACATACATAATTTTCCTTTCTTTCCTTTCTCTTTTCACTCACCCCAGTTGCTCTTTACTTTTCAGTATGTTCCTTTCAGTTCATAATGTCAGTCATGCCTCCTAATTTTTATTCACTCAGGTTCTTGCACTAGTGAGACAATATGTTTCTTACAATTGGAGGTCTTGTTTATTTCACTTACGAGTATGGTCTCTAGTTGTGACCAACTGTGAAAGCCTTGAGTTTATCTTTCTTTATAGCTGAGTAATATTCCATTATATAGAAGTGCAACAATTTTTTTTATCCATTCCTCAGTGAATGGACATTTGGGTTGCTTCCACAATTTAGCAATTACAAACTGTGCTGCTATAAATATGAGTGCACATATATTGCTGTGATAGGATGTTTTCAGATCTTCTGGGAAAATACTCTCTGCCTACCCCCAAATCTCCACAAGAAGTCTCCTTGAATTAATTGACAAATTCAGCAGTGTAGCTGGGTACAAAGTCAACACCCCAAAATCAGTAGCATTCCTATATACAAACAACAAACAGATTGAGGGAGAAATTAAGGAAACCATACCTTTCACAAAAGCATCCAAGAAATTAAAATATGTAGGAATCAATCTAACAAAAGAAGTAAAAGATCTATTCAGTGAAAACTATAGTACTCTGAAAAAAGAGATGGAAGAAGATTTCAATAAATAGAAAAACATTCCTTGCTCATGTATAGGAAGAACCAACATTGTGAAAATGGCCATGGTACCAAAATTGTTGTACAGATTCAATGCAATTCCTATTAAACTACCATTAGCATACAGATATAGAGAAAACATGCCTTAAATTCATGTGGAACCAGAAGAGACCCAGAATAGCAAAAGCAATCCTGGGCAACAAAAACAAGTCAGGTGGAATCACAATCCCTGACCTGAAATTATACTACAAAGCTACTGTAATAACATCAACCTGGTACTGGCTAAAAAACAGACCTGAGGATCAATGGAACAGACTAGAAGATGCAGCCCCGACCACAAACACACTCAGCCTCCTAATCTTTGACAGAGGTGCCAAACAAAATCCCTGGAAGAATGATAGCCTCTTTAATAAATGGTGCTGGAAAAATTGGCTTGCCACCTTCCAAAGACTGACAATAGACCCAAGTCTATCACCAAGCACCAAACTCAAGTCAAAATGGATCACAGATCTCAATATTAAACACTAAATCTATTGGAAGAGAAAGTGGTAAAAACCATTTTTCTGTTACTCAGGAAGAGGAGGAATCCATTCATGGCATCTACTCACTCGAGGCCATATTTAAGCTCAGAGTGTAGCCCTCTGAATTCTCCATGTTATGCTGATTTAACATCCCCACATTTGTTTGCTTGTTTGTTTATTATTCTTTGAAACAGGGTCTTGCTTTGTAGTTCATGCTGGACTTGAACTCATTATTTAGCCCAGGTTGACCTCCAACTCATGGTAATCCGCCTGCCTCAGCCTCCCACGTGCTGGGATTACAGATGTGTGCCCCCACGCCCAGCTATGTTCCCTTGTTTAAAATGAGTATGAGGTAGCCATGAGCCGCCCATTTCAGAAGCTGCAGGGCTCTTCTGTAGTCATGCAGATAAAAGTCTTGTGAGATGGTCCTCAGTTCTCACCCTCAACCTAGCAGCAGGGACAACATGTGTAGGGATGTTTCCCGTTCACTTTTTGAAGCTTCTCCGTTAACATGGCTGAACCCCGTGTGCTTCCCTCCTAGGCCCGACTGCCTGTGAAGTGGATGGCCCCGGAAAGCATTTTCAACTGTGTGTATACCTTTGAAAGTGATGTCTGGTCCTATGGGATTTTTCTGTGGGAGCTCTTCTCCTTAGGTACTAGAGACCCCCTCATTAAACTCAGAACATCCTAGGTTTGTATTAGTGCCCCACTTGCTTGTGATTTCTGACTGTGATTTGTCTCCTGTCTGCCATAGGAAGCAGCCCTTACCCAGGAATGCCAGTTGATTCCAAGTTCTACAAGATGATCAAGGAAGGATTCCGGATGCTCAGCCCCGAGCATGCACCTGCTGAAATGTGAGGGCCAAGGAGAATATTTTTCTTCTGATAACGTTTCCCCTTTTAGTTTTCTTCTTAAAGACAGAAACCCAGATGTTGAGGGTTTTCACTAGTGCAGTTTGAAATGTCACTTGGTTCCTTTTGTGACACCCTGATCAAATGTCATTGCTGTAGTTTTTTTTTTTTTCATAATATCTTTTTGCCAAGAATGTAGAAAGCTTTGACAGAATGTCACACAGCATTTTATCTTATGCACGTGCCACTTCGTGTGTCCAGGGGCACGGCCCGGGGCTGTCAGGGAGTTGCTGCAGGATAGGCGCTGGCAGGCAGGTCGGGGGTAGTGGCCAGGAGTGAGAGTGTCTGTCCTCTTGCAGGTATGACATAATGAAGACTTGCTGGGATGCTGATCCTCTAAAAAGGCCCACATTCAAGCAGATTGTTCAGCTCATTGAGAAGCAGATTTCTGATAGCACCAATCACGTGAGTACCTGGCCAGGCCCAGAATCTCCCTTCGCCTGCTTCCAGCTGTGTGGTCCTCAGGATTTAAAGCTAGTGACCCTGTCTCCCCACTTCTCTCCTTGGTCTGGGTTGTACTGGGCTTCAGGGGAGGTGACTAAAATGTGTCTTTGTGCTCAGCCTCCTGTTCTGAGCCAGAGAAGGCTGCGTGTTGGGGGGGTGGAGGCTTTGTGCTCAGAAGTGGGCAGGGGGCTCACTGTGCTTCTCCTTCGCCCTGTGTGCAGATCATGGAGTTGGTGTCTTGTCCCCTCCCAAGTCGGGGCCACTCACTCTTAGGAGGGCTGGTGTGCTGTGAACCAGAATCAAAGGCAGCTTGTTACTGCGGTGAAGTCAGCCTCCTGTTCACATAGGCGCAGCCGGCATGCGGCGATAGCTGTCATGCCCACCAGCCGCAGAGAAGCGGGAGGTGCTTCATGTTGGGAGATGCCTCCCAGCGGTTTGGGGAGCAGGGATGAGAGCTGCAGTCTGTTATTTCTTCCCTGGCTTTTAAGGAAGAATTAATGATCCTTACTTTGATTTGGATTTCTATAAGCTGCTTTTTTTTTTTCTGGGCTGTCTACTCAGAGCATTTTGCACTTCTAGGTTATAGCTTGCTCTACAGGGTGTCAAGGCATATTTCAGAGGAAACAGTATTTTCCACCAAATGCTTTGATTCCCACATGAAGGCCCCTTGAAGAGCCACAGTTTTCTCAGCAAATTATACCAGCAGTTGGGGTACAGTTGGCCATAGGGATTTGTTATACCAGCAGTTGGGGTACAGTTGGCCATAGGGATTTGTAAAACTTTCCAATGGGTTAGATAGTGCTTGTCCCCAAATGGGTCCCATCAGAAGAGTGAGGCTTGCAGATGTTTTGCTGCCACTTCTTGTGTAAAGTGATTCCCTTGGGGGAAATGAGCGAAGCAAAGCTTGTGTTTCATCATTATGATGTGAGTTTTATCCACCAAAGTCTTGTAAGTTGCTTCTCTTCATGAGTCCTGTTCTGTTACTTGCGATTCTGAAGCTCTGCGTGCCCCCTTGCTGCTCTGTGTGTTGTACAGATTGCTGTATTAATTGTGGCCTTGTTTTCCCAGATTTACTCCAACTTGGCCAGTTGCGCTCCCAACCCAGAGAACTCTGCAGTGGTGGACCATTCTGTGCGGGTCAATTCAGTTGGCAGCAGCGCCTCCTCCACACAGCCCCTCCTTGTGCACGAAGATGTCTGAGCAGGAGGACCACTGTGGGACCGTCTCCCCGACAGAAGCGATCCCTGTTCTTTTGGCTTTCGTGATGGTGTTTTGTTTTCCTCCGACTTGCACCCTGTGCCAGGGTGGTGGGTCCCCACTGTCACCCTGTCTTTCTGAGCACACTTTAGTGGCTGGTGATTTTCTTGTCATCAGCCACCAGCCCGCGGGACTGTACATATTCCCCAAAACAAAGTAGCTCCTACCATACACAGAAAAAAATTCTGATTTAGAGAAAGTGCGTGGGGAGGGAAATACCCAGATTTCTTTCCAATGCTTCTCCAGTTCTGTTTGAAAAGTATGATCAGTTGTTTATTTGAATAAATAGAAGTACTCACCTTTGGCCTACAGAAAGGATCCAGGATGATATGAAGATGCATTGATACATCTTTATGTGGGAAACGAAACATTAGAACAAAGGACACAAGTATGATGATCTGGGTTTAAGAAATCTAACATTTTATGCTAAGAACGAGACCTAGGCCAAGAAAAAGTGCCCCTGAACCTGAAATAAAGACACTGCTGTGGACCACTGTGTCAGCTTTTGCATACCTGACCTGGTGTTTAAATAAAATTTACTAGGAGTTGAATTGGAGATGAGGCCTCCCGAGCCAGCATCTGTATATACTCATCTATAGATCATGCATGTCCATACATCGGAGGGGAGCCCACAGGTTTAGTTTCTGAGTACAACCTTGGCATTACATCTGCCATGTGCAGGAATAGATTGAGCCATACAAGTTTGAAGGAAACAGTTAATACTGTTTTTTTTTTTTTTTTTTTTTTGTAAGGAAAAGATGTAGCTTCCAAGCATAGTCTTAACAGACACCTTCTCTGTTAGTCAATGAACTTGCCCTGTGTCCAGAACGAGCCTACTAGCTTCAGAATAGCATTGTACTCAATAGATCTGATGCTGTTTGAAGACGTTACTGATTTACTACATGGTTCTGCAGTGCTGTCTCAGTTTGGATTCTTGTGTAGTAGGAAGTAGACGTTAGATTCAGCCTTCCTTACAGACATGTCCTGGATGTCGGGCCAGTTCTCATATAAGTGCGTGTGCATGTGCGTGTGGAGACGTATTTGAGGGGATGCTTTTCCCCTGAATCCAACAGGGTCCTTCAGTACCCCAGAACTAACTTGGCTTTCAACATCAGTCCTGCATCTCTGCACACAGCTGCCTATAACAGCTTACCAAAAGCTTGTGTAGAGGCTTGTCAGAAGCGGGGTGCTTAGGGACCTACCTGTTGCAGTCCATGCACACTTCACACACTGTTATACTGAACATACTGTACCCGTTCCTTAGACGTTACGTAATACTACTGTTCCACCAAAACATATGTAAGTGTTACCCTTTAGGCTGTGGCCTGGATGTTATTCTTGGTAGTTTACCTTTCTCCCCCTCTCCTCATTGCTGCCTAAAATAAGAGGTGAATGTGTATGTGGCAAGATTTGTGTGTTGTCTTGCCAGATTCAGGTCTGTTGCCTCCATGGTTTCCCTTATCCATCCCTTAGGTTACATTTAGGGCAGTCTGTCCATAAATCTGGAAGTAACCATTTGCACTGGAGTTGGATACTCTGCACCTTTCCAAAGGTAACAGGTTTTGGGGTTGTGTTGTCACGTAAAAGGTTGTTTCCATTTGCCATACTTTGTCTGAAAAATTCCTTTGTGTTCCTGTTAACTTTAATTATAGTAAGAAAAGTTCATTGTAGTTGTCTAGGTACTTCAGGGGCACTTCATTGAGAGTTTTGTCTTGGATATTCTTGAAAGTTTATATTTTTATAATTTTTTTTACATCTGATGTTATTTTGCAGTTGCTTAATGTTTGAAATTATTTTGTGGCTTTTTTGTAAATATTGAAATGTAGCAATAATGTCTTTTGAATATTCCCAAGCCCATGAGTCCTTGAAAATATTTTTTATATATACAGTAACTTTATGTGTAAATACATAAGCGGTGCAAGCTTAAAGGATGTTGTGTTTTCATGTGGTTTTTTCCTGATATGTTGTCCAATTGTTGACAGTTCTGAAGAATTCTAATAAAAATGTAAATATATAAATCAAATGAGATTTTTCTTTCTTTAAGTGCATTCACCTTTGCAGAAAATTCTGTACCCAGTTCATATAAAATATATTTAGGACTATCAAATCATACTAGGATTTATGTGTTTGAAGATTCAATAGATACTTCTTAAAATTTTTACTATGCAGTACATTTTCTCTTTCTTTACACCCAAGGGTCTTTATTTAAATTGAAAAATTTAAGTAGTAAACATTTTGAGAATTCATACATAGCTACGATTATTAAGTTGATTCTTGGGAAATGACTTTCTGTTGGCAAAATAACAGCAATGTTCATGTGGTTCAATCTGATGTGCCTGGCAGGTTTCCTAAAAGAAACTGTCTAAAAATTAACTTGGAACAGTAAAGTGGTGGCCAAGGTTGACATCAGCAGCATGAAAAAAGGGGTTTATATTCTTAATGCCTTGGGTTTTGAAGAGAAATAATTTCATCATGAAGTATCCCTGTTCTGTCCTCAATCTTCCTCCTTATTGGCATCTAGGATAGAGTTAACCTCCATCACTTAGTGGAGGGTGGTGCATTGTGCCTTTGAGTTAGGTGCTGTCCTGTGGCTGGAGCATCTTGAAGACCAGAAGATTCTGTCTACAATTTTGGAACTTGGACAGACACTGAGATCTCCCACCACCTTACATTCTATAACCCTGTTAAGAATGGGTTAGGCACCCAAACACCATTAGCCTCTTTTACAGAGGTGACATCTGCACCCTCAGAAGTGTCTCCTGCAGAGAGGGAGGTGCTAAAAGGTGACCTGTAATGAAGAAGAAACCTTTTCAAATTAGGAAGGGTCTGTGTGCCCAGGGATATGCCAAATAATCGGGGAAAGCCAGACTCAACATTTCAATCAGGAGGATGCTGTTACTTTATTATAGATAGGAACAAATGCTAATTGATCACAAAAGAAAGTCCTCCAAATGTTTGTACTACCTTATAAGGGTGTGTGTGTGTGTGTGTGTGTATAAAATCCTAAGTTAGAAGCATGTTATCAGTCTTTGACCTAGATTTTCATTGCAAAGTAGTACTGGGTGTTTGGTGTCCAGGCTCAAAGTGGATTCAAATTCTGGTGCCGCCCTGTCTATCACCTACCATTACTCTCGAAATCTCAGTTCTATAGTAGCAATAGCCTGTCACAGTATAGTGTAATGTAAGGCTCTCAAGACTATACAGTACTCAAAAAGTAGTAGCTTTCTGCATGCCTGTAATCCCAGCACTCTGGGAGGCAGAAGACCGCATTTAAGTCCAACCTGGACAACTTAGTGACTTACTGAAATCCAATCTCAAACAAAATTTAAAAGAAAAACAGATGGTAGCTTCCTTCAAAAGGGCAGACTTATTAGAGATTTGTGGTTGGGGGTAAAGAGATCAAAAATAATTAAGATCCATATATGTACCAATTTCCCAAAACAAATGTAACTAGTAGGGGTTGCAAACTATACACTAATAAAAACTTTACAAGGGGCTGGGGATGTAAATCAGTGCAAAGGCCCTGATACAACCGCTGGTACCGCCACCGCCAACAATAAGGTAGCTTTCCTTATGGTTACTTAAGCTTCTTAAGTAGGAAAAATGAACAGTGTTCTAATGCTGACACGTCCCTCGTAGAATTATATAATCAAATACTGTTGCGTACTGTTTTAAAGGCAAGCAACACTGCACTAGTGTGCTGTTGAAAGGACTTTGCTCTGGTGAGTACATGCTCTTGAAGTTTTCAGTGTCGTAGCCAGGAGTTGAGAGCTTGCTGTGTTCTCACTTCAGCCTCTCTCCTGGGGTTCTCCCTCCACAGTCGCTGAGCCATGAGTGTGCCGTGCACTCTTCTGCTTCCATTCTCAGCCTTTATATTGTCCTTTCCAACAGACTAGTTTTTCAAGGCAGTGAAATCAAATTGGTTGGAAATGGCCTCTGAATTCCCACAACATTCCATACTTATTAAGCTCTTACAACTATTTCTGCCAGGTGCTATAGTTATGTTAGTTCCTGTCCTCTTTCCCATCTCCACTCTACCCAGACACACTTCACAAGGATCACTTCTTCAACTGTGAATTATTTCCAGTGTGGCAGACCAGTGGTACATGTGCTGCAGTGAGCTGTTTGTATTACTGAAAAATCTAAAAACTTCATCATCCCTGGTACACACTCAGAGGTAAAAAGCCCAAGAGCTTGAAAAATTTGCCAAGATTTGCCTAAGTTCACTTAGGAGTACACATAAGCAGAACTTGCACCCAGACCTGCCTCTCCATTTCACCGATGGCCCTCCCATTGCCTTGACTGTGAAACATCACATCCACCCCCAGGGCTCATCCCTTAAGCCTCTGCCTCAGGCTGTCAGCCACATCCAGGGAGCCCATGTGCATCCACCAGGTTTGCTGAGGAGAGACTCTCCTGCCATTCTGAAGTGATGACCACGTTGCTATGTTCTTGAGGTACAGGTGCTCCACACTACCAGTGCCCCTGAAGTGGTTACTTAGTCCTTCTTGAGTGCTTAATTAGTCCTTTTGAAGAAATAGACACTCCATCAGCTGGGAGAAGATGGCTCCAGGAAGAAGAAAACTCAAGGACAGAGAAGCTTACTAACATAGCTTCATTTCACACTCAGGGATGGGAAGTGAGGCTTTGGGAGAAGAGAAAAAGGGAAGTTGCTGGGCGGGGGCCATTTCCTTGGGCAGGACCCCGAGAGCAGTCCGCCATTCATGAAAGACACCAATCCATAGATTCAAGCAGTTTCAATAAGAGAAAATACAAAGACATGCACCCCAGGGAATATCACAGTGAAACTTTAAAGACCAGGAGAAACAGCAACAATGAAGGCCAGAGGAGCGAGTGAGTGTGCTGAGCGTGCTGGCTGAGTGCGCTGGCGTTACTGAGCTGCTCATGGTTACCAGGAGAGGTAAAGAAAAGGGGTGGGCAGCAAGGGGAAATGGCTGATATACTCCTCCTGTCCCAGAACTGGGACGAGGAGCTGAAGCTGCCTGGCAGAGGCCCCTGGGCCTAAGCTACTACCCTGGGCTGGACCTTGGAGAGGCTCAGCAGAGCCAGCACCTGTGGGGGGAAAGGTGCCACCAAAGAGCTCTCAGGACACCCTCAGCTGGGCAGGCTTCCCCTGAATGCCTGGGAAGGAAACTTGGTTTGCTACTGTCGGGCTGCTGTGATTCACCAGCCACCACAGTTTGACTTTCACAGTTCTGCAGGCTGGAAGGCTGAGACAAGCATGGTACACGGGTCCTTCCTAGGGTCATCAGAGGATATGCTTCAAACCTTTCTTCCATTTCTGGTGGAGCGCTGTCAGTCTTTGACTCTCTCTGGCTTGTAGACCTCAGCTCCCAGGTATTTGTGTCCATTTACCCCTTTTATAAGAGCACCAGTCATATTGGGCCAGGGCTCACATTGCTGTAGCATGACCTCAGCTTTGCAAATTACCTGTGCAGAGATCTTATTTCTAAGTAGGGTTACATCTTAGAGTACCAGAGTTTAGAGTTAGGACTTCAGCATAGGAATTCGGGAGGGACACAATTCAATCCATAAACTAAAAGTCTCACCTATTTACTATGTTGCGTGAGCTGGTCCTCATCAGAGTACTAAAACCAGCTCTCAAAAAACTTGAAAGATCTCAAAAGTGCCCATCTTACTGCATCGTTTTAAACTGTATCTGAAATTCAAATTTAACATGCTGCCCTTTAGTTTGTTTGCTAAAGTGGTAAACCTTGTTTGGATTTTGAGACTGTTGATTTTGATTTAAGTTCTGCACTTAATCATTGGATATTCAAGATCTAGCACAATGGAAGAAATGCACAATACCTGTGATAGTAAAATACAGAGGAGGAACTTTTGTGAAGGCCTATTAATTGCAGACCTCATTAGTTTTTGCTGTCTAAATTATTTCATCTTCATTTTTTTTGGTACTAGAAATCAAACTCAGGACCTTGTGTTTGCCAGGCAGGCGCTGTGCCACCAAGCTGTATCCCGGGCTTCATCTTCATTCTTGAAAACTATTCTCACTAGATATGAAGCTCAGAATATGGGTTAAGTTGTTCACATTCACTGTTACTCTCTTATGGCTTCCACTGTTGCTATTTCTCCTGGTCTTTGAGGTTTCACTATGATAGGCCTCACCGTGAATTTCTTTGTATTTGATCTTCGTTGAACTTCTTGAATCTATGGACTGGTGTCTCTCATCAATACTGGAAAGTTCTCAGTTATTTTAAGTTTCCTCTGCTCCATCCTATTCCTCTTCTTCTTCTGGGACCCCAGGGTGTCTTAGACCTTCTCGCCCCACCCTGTGTTACTCTAACTCTGTCTTTTGTGATTACTTTCTTTTTGACTTTCTCTGCTGCATGCAAGATAATTTCTGTTCTTTGTGTTATCCAAATCCCCTTCAATTCCTGTCTAGGGGGAAGTTTTTAGCACTTTCCTTGACTTCTCATGGAATCTACCATTCCAACTGTGTGCTTAGTGCTGTATTGTGCAACTATCTGCACAACCCAGGTTTAGAACACTGCTATTACTCTAAAAATTCCCCTCATGCCAGTTATCTAAAGTATTCAAATAATTTTGGTGAATTAATTGTCTTGCCCCCTGAGATTACACCACACACTTGACTCTTACAGCACAAACACATTCGCTTATTAATTTTCTGTAGGATCTTCCTTGATGTTTTGGCCATATAAACAATTTATAGGTTGTCTTGCTTGGATGATTATCAGTGACAATCATAGCTATCATTTATTTAATGCCTACTATGTACCTGTATCTGTATTTAACGTTTTGCCTATATTATCTTATTTAAGCCCCTTGAGGTATTATCCGTCTCCACTTAAACGTAAGAAACCTTTGTCTCTGAGAAGCTTGCTAGCCTCCCCTGAACCTGATAGCTCTCAGCACTGCAATTGAATGGCAATCTCTAGTGTGACCCCTGAATCCTAGGATTTTATTTATTTGTTTTGCAGTGCTAGAGATTGAATGCAGAGCCTCCTGCATTCCAGACAAGCTCTCTTCCATTTGGCTACACCCCCAGCCCAACCATAGGTCCTTAAAACAGGAGCTTCACCAATCTCATTGATACATGTGTGACCCTTTTATTGTCATTTTCTCAGCATTGGGTGATCTTTTATCCCCTTCAAAAGTACAAGAAAAACTCATGAAATCAAATCAACCACTTTGCTACTTACTGCCTCCCCCCTCAAAATGTTGGTAAGGTCGTGACTGAAGTTAAAGCCACTGTGAAGCCCCAGAGTTTCCTGTTGATTTCATGGGTTCGCAATCTGCTTACTGTCATCTGAGTAACACATGAACCTCCCTGCCCCCAGGAATACCTCTCCCTCTGTGTTTCAAAGAACAACCTTGTCCATTTGAGCTCAGGAATAAAACAGTGTCCCCCATTGACAGAAGGGTGTGGGATCTCAAGAGTACAGAGGAGCCCTACTCAGGGTGAAGCAAGAATTTCAGATCAATGCCAATATAAGTGAAAACACCACCTTTCTGTCACTTCAACAGTTGTTACTGTTGGTTATAAATTAACAAGCTGTTGCCCATATGTCTCCTCCACTGTCAATTCCACTGCTGTTGGTTAAATGCAGCTTTTATGATGTAGGTTCTTCTATGATGGGTTTAACCTCCCAAGCGCTGGGTCCTCTGGGTAAATGCTCCTGGCTGAAACAAACATTCTCCAGTGGCTCGCCTGTGGGTCTCTGTCCGTGGCTGGCTTTGAAGTGTGTGTGCTTTTTCAAGCACATCAGCAGGACTGTGATGTGTTTTATGAGACTGACCTTTTTCTTTGTGGTCTGTGGCTTAGCAGTTTCTCTTGTTCTATTGCAAATGAAAAATGAGGACAGGCAAAAGGATTTTCTTCATGGCTGCTCATCTGAGGATATGAGCAGTTATTCTAGAGCAGCTGAAAACCCTGTGTATGCTCACAACAATGCCTGGCCCAAGTGCCAAACCTCCCTCATACATTGTCACTGGCTCCTAATTTGGGTTTATTTTACATATATCACATGTGTGGTATAGAACACTGGCATGGGTGAACTGATTTTCTTTACTGTTCCAGTCAGATATTCCACTCAGCACAATAGGGTGAGATAATAGTTTTCATTTGGTGAGCTAATCAATTAGCAACTACATGGAGTAGCAGATTTTAAACAGGTTCCATGAGAAAAGAATGCTATAGTTGATTAGTTATGTCTGTCTGGACACAGGTATGGGGCATTGTATCATGTGTGCTAACTATTCCAGAGCACCTCTCATTTAGCACTTATCATGTTCTTAGTGTTTTTCAGACATGAGTCTAACCTTTTCAATAACTATGTATAGTAGTTATTATTACATAGATCAGAAACTAAAAGATAGATCACTCAACCTGCTCAAGATCACAGAACTAGTATGTGGCCAAGGCAGTATATAAATCCAGGAAGTTTTAGTTTCAGAGTTTGCGCTCTGGGAACCACTATGTCAAACTGTCTCTCTGTGTCTTTTTCCATTTCAATCAAGACAGATGACCTGGATAACCTGGGCTTAGAAAAACCCTCCCAGTTGCTCCTGGCCTGACACAGGAATGAGTGCTTTTTACCATAATGCTTACTGCACATGAGCTTCATAAGACTCTCTCTCTTCTTTCTCCCCAGATGGAAAAGGATTTAGAGTCTTGGCCTTGCCAAACAAGAAGTCTTTCCAAACAGACAGAAAAAGATTAAGTCCCAGTGTCTAATAGACACTCAGAACACACATAGGAAATAGTTTTACCCAGGTCTCTGCAGTGCATGGTATCCAAGGGTGATGGGGAAATTGGAAGACAGTGGGATAATGCAAGGATTCCCAACCCATCACCCACCTCACCTGTGCTGCTATTTACCTGTAACCCAACCCCCTTTTATTTCAGCAACATTTATTACTCACTAGCATTTAATTCTATTATCCACCTTCCTCCCAGCTGTCCTAGGAGACAGGAATTTACATCACAAAGGTGAGAAAATGAAGACTCAAGGAGATGAGATAAACTTTGACCCAAAGTCCCTCTTAATGGAATCAAAAAGGTTTAACTTTGTGTTGTTATTGTTGTTGCTGAATCTCATCGAGTGAAAATGCCAATAAGCCAGACAGTAGCAACGTGGTTCCAAAAGTCCACTTGTGGGGCCCTGCCCTTCCCACAGCCACACCTTGGACTTTGGAGCCCACCACAGACCACCTTTCAGAAAGCACTCTAAGTCCCCTGCAGTTTAGCAGCTTAGAATCCCATCCTACCACACTGTGGCTGACCATGGCTGCTGTCTCTGGAGCCTTTCAGGGATATTTCCCAGCCACTTACAGATTCCTCAGTGACTCAGACAGGAAAGTAGGGAAGAAATACACGCTTAGGGTCTATAGCTCTTCCAGCTTTCTCCAGCACTAAGGCTCTTATTTTCAAATGTCCTTTCTCATTTTTCAAATTTAAATATGTATTTAACATAGAGTCATCCCTTTGTATTTGCAGGCAATTGGTTCCAGGACTGCCCCTGAAAACACCAAAGTCTGAGGATGCACAAGCCCCTTACATGCAAGGGTATAGTATTTGCATATAACTTACGCATATTCTCCTGGATACTTTAAGTCATCATCTGTAGGTTACTTATAATACCTAATATAATGCAAATGTTATACAAATTGTCATATGGTATTGTGTAGGGAACAAGAGAGAAAGTCTGTGGACATTTGGTACAGATACAATTTTACATTTTTCTCTCCTTGTGTTATGGTTTGTGTCTGGATGTCCCCCTAGAGCCTCATGCAGTGATGGGGCGGGCTTCTAGAGTTTGTGATTGATTCTTGGGTGTGAGTACTAAACCCGCCCCAGGGCGGGTATTTTGCATACATTGTAAGGGACGGAAAGAGGCTGCTTGCGGCTGCTCCTCCCCTTATGCTCTTGCTTTTGCTGTTTTCCACCGTCATGAACATTTGCCCTCTGCCTTGGAGCCAGCCAAGTAAGGATTGAAACCTTCACAAGCTGTGAGCTAAATAAACCTTTCCTTCCTCATTCTGGGCTTTGGGTATTTTGTCTCAGCAATGAGAGAAAAGTAATCTAGAGACCTTGGTTGGTTGAGTTCACGGATGCAGAACCTATCGATATGGAGGGCCAGTTATGCTAAGGGTTTGCTTACGCGTGCTGTCCTGTAGGTAACCAGTGTTAACTTTGGCTTGTTTCTTTCATTTCTCTCCATTTTTACATGTGTGTGCATATGTAAATACATGTTATTTAAAGAAAGGGGATTTACTATACATATTCTGCAACTTACATTTTTGATTTGCAGTATGTCATGATTGTCACTCCAAATCACCACACGTACATTGAACTTATAATCCCCTATACTGTGGATGAAACAAAAATCTTACATTTTCACAAGGTCTTGTCACATTGACCATTAGAAGTCTAAAATCTATATTTTTCGGTTCACTTCTACCAAATGTAGAAGATGGCATACATTTGTTCAGATTAAAAGTGAAATAAAGGAAATATGTGAAATTTTATTTTATCCAGTTTATTAAGTAAAAATAATCTGTGTGAGAGGGCTTGGTGTGGTGCTGGGAGAGATGTGTGTGCTTATTAAAAGTTAATTAAATTTGAAATATACTTAGTAAGTAAAAATAGACTAAAAAAAGTAGAAGGAGTATCAGTGTGCCTGGATTGCTTTTTATTGAATGTATTTTAAAAGATGATTAGCTTTTCTTAGGTCTCTAAAAGAAATGGGAAGAAAAGGAGTCATTTTCCAATCACACACTTGCTTCTACAGTTTGGTCGTCATGATTAAAATAAAGCCAAACCACAGCAGAGTTACATGAGATGTTCACTGTTCAGATAACAATAGGGTATCACTTTACCTTTGAATTGCTCTCCAATGAATGCAGCATCCCTCCTCCCAGGATGTCAATCAATCCTTGCTCCTGTTTGGCCTGATTGGTAAAGCATTAGCCTGCTCTTAGCCTGCAATGAAAATAGCAGCACTCCAGGTACTTGTCAGGCTATACAACCTCTAACTCCCTGGCACTCAGAATCTGTCAAAAACCTGGTTGGTAGAGACAGTGCTTATGCACAATTGTGTAAAGAATCATCAGTTCATGTGCCCGCTCCTTTAACATCCAAGGGCTACCCACGAACGTAATAAAGCTGTGTGCATGGATTCATCCCATCATCTCAGAGATGCTTTTGTTAAATTACACTTTGGGATGATCCATCAGTTTCCATGCCAGATAGAGAAAATTATAGAATGAACATTATTATGAACATCATTGTTGGGTGAGTGGAGACAAGAAGACTTAGGTTTTAATTCTGCCTCTGATATATGTTACCCTAATTCTACCTCTGATATATGTTAGTCTAATATATATTAGACATCAGGGGAGTTACATCAATTCTCTGAGCCTTGGTTATCTCGTCTGTTACAAGACTAGCTCCTGGCCCATGGGCGATTTGCAGAACTAGATGAGATAATCTGTGTGAAGTATGACATACAGTTCTAGTATATGCTCTTATCGGAGCAGACATTGTTTTACCCAGCACCCTCTGCCTCTCCTGTGAACCCTAAAAACTGATGTTCATATGCGCCTGACGCTCTGGGCCAGTGTCCTCCACTTTGGCTGCCTCTTTGCGCTGACACCAGCCAGGCTGTGTGCCCACCAAAATTAATTATGTTCCCAAATACTGGTACTAGTCAAATGTACTAGTACAAGAACATATTTATATTAGATTAATAGAAAAATGTATATGATTATTTATATTAAGATTCCAAAAAATATGGCTGGAGTGGTTGTTGCAATAGAAGCGGAATATATGGAGAGGCTTTATAAAGGTTAAGAGTTAAGTAAGGTTGCTGGCAGAGAAGACGGGAGTGAAACAATTACAAAAAATAGGGAAAGGACTATTTAAAAACCCTAGAAGAGATGCTCAAATGCTTCATAAATTATCTAATTTCACACTTCAGTTTATGTAAACTGAAGCTCCAAATCACAGACGATGCACTGTGGAATTTGTCAGAACCATGGTACCGCAAGTCAAGCCAGAGGACTCAATCAAAGAAAGAGCATTACCCTCCAGTGACAGGCTGAGGAGTGAATGCACATGCTTGGGACTAGTTTAAGTAAAAGGTCCAAGGTCTGTCCAGGCCCTGACGCTGTCTGTAAATAATTACCTGGCTCTAACCAGCTTCTTTGTTTGTGTTTGTTATTGTTGTCATTGTAGATCAACCAGTGAGTTCCTGGACCCAGATCATTTCTACTGAATTATTATCATTAACAGCACTCCAAAGAGAAATCTTTTTCTGTCCCAGAACATATAGCACTTTTTCATGAATCAAAATGTTTTGGCTTAGTGGATTTTCTGAATCAATTCATGGTTTTTCCTTTTTGTAGACATCCCTGGAAAGCTTGGAGCCAAAGAGTGATTTATCCTTTGCAAATAGAAGATAATTTTATAATATGTATTTGTTCCAATTTTATGCCAGACTCCTTGTTTCACCCTCATTTCATTTTCCTTTTGGGGCGTTTCTCTTATTTTATGTAACTTCATGCATCTCTTAAAATACAAAATCCGCAATTGTTCTATTTCAAGTGGAGAGGGATTTAACAAGGGGAATTAGGTACTTACAGCGTGGCTTAAAGAGCTGGGAGGGTAGGTTCTGAACTTCTTCTCCAAGAATTCCTCCTGAGAAACTGCCAGGCAGACCCACAAGGGGTGCTGCTCTTTTGGGCACTGCGGGAAATCAGGAGGCTCCCACTGGAACTGCTTGCTTTGAAAGCTCATCTCATACCTGTAGCCTAAAGTAAGAAGCTGCTCTGGCTGAGGCTACTGCCCCCCCCCCCCCCCCCCCCCCCCCCCCCCCCCCCCCCCCCCCCCCCGCCATTCCAACCCCTGGAGCTAAGGGTGGAGTAGTGCCGTGCAGACACACACTTCCTCTTGCCATGGACACCAATGCAAAGGCCGGTGCAGGAAGCAGAAGACGTGTGCACACCTCACCTCCACCTTCTGAACGTCGTGCAAGCGCTCCTGATAGGTGGTGCCCAGCTCACTTCCCAAGGGCTTAGGAATAAGCTAACATTAGGTTGCAGTGAAGGCTAAGAGCCGATGAGCTATACTCTATTTTTAAAATACTGCTGGGCCTGGTGGCACACTCCCAGCCCTTGGGAGCCTGAGACAGGAGGATTACTGGGAGTTCAAGCCCAGCCCAAGTTAACTACATGGGAAGACCCTGTCTCAAAACACAACCCCAGATTATTTGAACGTTATTAGTACCTGTTTGCAGTCCATAATTATACCTTCACTGTGGAGAGCGGCTGCACGTGCTAGTTGTTTTTCCTCTCATTGTCCTCCTCTCTTCTCCCTCTGTCTCTAGAGCTGCTTCCTACTTGCAAAGGATTTCTCTCCCCAGTTCATATTATCTTTTATTTTGGTCTTCAAATTACTTATACTTTGGGCTTCTCATATAAAAGGAAACCATACAATATTTATGCTTATGTGGCTGATCTATTTCACTTAGTGTTATGGTTTCAAGGTGCATCCATTTTCCTACAAATGACTCAAATTTATCATTCGTTATGGATGAGAAGCATTTCGTTGTGTACATACGCCATATTTTCTTAGCTCAGTGCTAGAGCACTTGCCTAGGATGTGCAAGCCCTGGGTTCAATCCCCAGTCTCTCTCTCTCTCTGTCTCTTTCTCTCTTTCACAGACACACACACACACACACACGACAGACAGTTACACAGAAACAAAGAAAAAGGACAGAAGGAAGAAAGAAAGGAAGAAAACAAAGAAAGAAAGAAAGAGAAAAAGAAAGAAAAAGAAAGAAAAAGAAAGAAAGAAAGAAAGAAAGAAAAGAAAGAAAGAAAGCAAGAAAGAAAGAAAAAGAAAGAAAGATTTGTATTTCTTGAATAAAATGTTACTCTTAAGTCTTTTTGTGACTTGACATAATTTCTGGTCCAATGTTAGAAAAAACCCTCACAATTGCTTTTCTTTTTTTAAGTATAAAATTACCCCACTATGTCATGTCCGCTATAGCACTTGTTTCTGAGAAAAGTATTGGAAGTGACAGTTCTGGGAATGAGGAGACTGGAGGCTCAAAGTTAGCATCAAGCCCTGACGCTACTTCTTCCTCACCACTGGACATTTGAATCCACTGCAGGACCCAGTTTTCTCGCTGCAACAGCAAGAACAATCACAACACCTGCCCAATACCCCACATGATACTGTGGGGACCAAAGGCACAAGATGAGGCAAGTGACAT
The DNA here is from genome assembly GCA_004027595.1 of Dinomys branickii. Classification (NCBI taxonomy): domain Eukaryota; kingdom Metazoa; phylum Chordata; class Mammalia; order Rodentia; family Dinomyidae; genus Dinomys; species Dinomys branickii. The sequence goes on along the minus strand of PVLD010002743.1, from coordinate 120,107 downwards.
ACTTTCCTTTGTCAGGTTCACCTACACAAGAATCTCTCAATTTTTTTCTTTAAAAGAATCATCACCTTTATTTTTCTGAATCAGATTTTTTCTGCTCTGTCCCCTCATTCTATTCCAACTGTCAAGAGATATAATTCCAGTTTGGGCGCTTCTTTTGTTCCCCAGGGACATACACAGGTAGGGAGAAGAGATGTTTTGCTGGGTCCGCCCTGGCCACTGCCAGATGCTCATTTAAAAGTCATGTGTGGCCCCTTGAAGTCAGGCACTTCTGCTGCATCCACGCCGTCTGGACAGCTGGGTCTTTTGGTGGAAATCAGTACACCTGGGCCCCACAGTCCTTCACCTTGGAGAATGCTCCTTCCTGCCCTGCCCTGGTGCTGCAAAGCCTGAGTCTCAGTGACTCGCCCATTGAGAAATTCCTATTTCCTCCAAGTCCCAGGGAGCCTCCCTGGGGGTCCCTGCAGCCCCTGCTAAGACCCCCACTCACCTCCTCGCTCCCTCTGGGCAAACTGACCATCAGGCCTCCCACGAACCTGGGCTTTTGAAAATGAAGGCTGCCAAAGGGAGGTGTGCTCCCTTCCGGCAACTTCTGCCTGTCACACAAATTAATCTCTCAGCGAAATTATACCGCCACATCTGCAGAGAGCTTTTAAACCTGTCAAAGGCTATAGAAATGTACAGAGCATAATTCCAGGCTTCACTTTCTGCCTGAGCTGGTGGTAGGCTGGTCCTAACAAACAGCAGCACTCCGGCCGTAGGCCTCAGAGACCGCCCTGGAAACTGCGCACACTAGAAAATACACAGCACAGTTCTAACCATTACTTTTAGCACACATATTTATGAGAAAGGAAACAGAGGGGTATGGGCAGGGGGAACCTTGTTTGGGTCTCTCTAGTCCCAATAACATGCTGAACTGAGTGGCCAGGTGACGCTGTGTAGGTCTTTAAAACGCTGTGGGGGCTGCTTTTATTATGTTTGAATTTGAGAAGGTTGTGAAACATCAGTGGCTTCCACACAGGTTGGGAATGGGTGGGGCCTTTGGTCCCTGCCTTTGTTTTCACCCATTGCTATCCAACAATTGTGTGGTTTATGTACCTGGTTAGGAAAAGGCATTCTAGCATTCAAAGAAAAAGATTTTGAAACCTTTGCACTGGTTGGTCTCTAGGGTTTGTGAATCTGTGAGTAAACTGGGTCTGCTGAGATCAGGTAGTGACCTGTCTTTTGCATGTCATCCCAATGAGGCCGTCTTTAGTGTGAGTGTGCAAGATGTCTGAGGGTGGGCACCACATGCTCAGAGCTTCAAGATGTGGCAGAGGAGGATTCCTTCAGGGATGGACCATGCCTGGGGATGCACCAGTTGATGACGCCACATTTCCTACCTTGCTCACCCCATCCCTTGCTATTTAAACATTTTTTAAAGAAGTATTTTCCTTAGTCTCGCCTTGAGATCAAAAGTCTGAGGCAGACTGATCAGGACACAGACAGGCAATCTCACGGCTTCCCACTCGACCGCCCCACCTGAGGCCTCATTGTTTTCCATTTTGTGAAGCCCACGATTCTGGAATCTGGGATGCGATCTCCAAAGTCACAGAGATAATGCTAATTAGTCACTAATCCCCGTGGTCTTCTTTCTAGCACACAATCTCTGGTAACCATGTGTCAGGACTATAGTGACACAAAAGGCACAGACAGACTCCTTAAGATAAGATGCATGTGGGCCCCTGGGGAGACAGACCATAAATGTGTAACTTGTCACAGGGGGAGAAGGTCCTCACAACATCTTGGGAACAGTAAGAAAAGGCCCATGAACTTCATCCAGGGAGCTGGAAGAAACTTCACAGTGCCTGGACTCTAGTGGCTCCTTGATAAGCGTTCACTGGCGGATGTGAGGTTTGAAATGATGGACTTTGGAGTGACACTGCTTGGATTTGACTCTCTGCTCCCGCCCATTATCACCTACCTGGCTTTGGGCAAGTTATTTAGCTTCTGTGTGTCTCCATCGCGCACCTCACCTCACAGGCTTGTGAGCACCGGGAGGTAGCACAGGTAAGGTGCCTCCATCAGGTGCAGGGAGGTGTGCTGAGAAGCCCCAAGACCTACATTTGGCAGGCCAAAGCCCCAGAGGTGCAGATGGCAGTTCCACTCTGAAGGCCTGAAAACCAGGTGGGTGTAAGTTCTTGTCCAAGTCCAAGCCTCCAGGAAGAAAAGACTAATGCCTCAGATTGAGGACAGAGTGAATTATCTCTTATTAGGTCTCTTGTTTTATTCAGGCCATCAACCGATTGGGTGAGACCCACTCACATTGGTGAAGATAATCTGCTTTATTCAGTCTACCTATTCATATGTTACTCTGGTCCAACAATGCCTTCACAGACACACCCAGCGTAACACTTGGCCAAATACCTGGACACCCATGGCCCAGTCAAGTTGGTACAGTAGGCAAGAGTAGCTGATTGACTGAGAGTCCTGTGTCCACTCCTGGGTACAAGAAAGCCTGGAAAAGCGAGTGAAGAAACATTCCCAAGTGGGAAGCAGAGTCTATCACCTGTAGCATCTCAAAAGGCAGGGAATTTCCCAAGTATAGAAGAGATTTCTGGAAAACCAAAGAAACAGCAAAGGTCTACTCCATCATAGGAAGAGTCTGCTTTTGTGTTTAGTACAATAGAAAATCAGCAGAGAACTTTAAACAGGGAGTGATATGATCCTCTTTACATTTTTGGAAGATCCCTCTGGCTTTGAGGTGAGAATGGATTGTTAAGGGGCAACAGGGAAAGAAGGAGGCTGCGGTGGGACTGTGAGAGAGAATGTGCACTTGACCAGCACAGTCGCAGGGTGGGCAGGGAGAGATGATCAGAGATGGTCATCAATGACTCAGGATTTACTCTGAGGTGAAATGAACACAGCCTGCCGACAGATCAAAGGTAAGGAATTGGAGACTGAGCCTAATCTAGGATGACTTGTTTTCTCAGTTAAAAAGTTTGGTGGATGGTGATATAAGTTACAAGGGTAGGGATAGGGAGGCTTGGGGAAGAGGAGGGAAAAGTCAACTGTTTAGTTTTGACATGAATTTTACCTGCATGAGATGCCTGTGAGTCATCCAAATGACAATTTAAAGTAGACATTTGGGTATTATGGGTATGACTCAGGAGAGTTGATGTCAGAGATAGAACCTGGCAGGATGGGCTTGGAGTAGACAGATATATATATATATATATATATAAACTCTTGGTTCTGCTGACTGCTAGCTGCATGAACTTGCTGCAAGTTCATGATCCTAGCTGTAAGGTGCGTAATGTCACTGATCACCAATGTTGTCATTATAGTAGCTGTGTTAGTTTCCTTGGGCTGCTATCACAAAGTACCACAAACTGATTGGTTTAAAGCAATAGAAATGTATTATTCTCACAGTTTTGGAGGACTGACAGACAGAGTCAAGGTATCAGCAAGGCTAGGATCCTCCTAAAAGCTCTGGGGGAGACTCCTCGCCCTTCCAGTGTCTGGTGGTTGCCAGTAGTCACCGGCATTCCCTGTCCTGAAGCTCCAGCCTCTGAATCTCTGGACCGGGCAATGTTCTCTCCACTCTCTGCACTCAGCAGTGTCCTCAGGCCCTTTATCTGGAAACTTACCACGGCCCTTCTTAGTCGTTAATGACAGTCACCTTTTTGAAAAGCATCATTTTCCAGCCCCCCCTTTGGTACTGTTCCTTGCTTTGGTTTTGAGTGGAGCTTCCCTACGGCTAGATGCAGGTTTTTCATCCCAGGTGGACTCTTATGTAAGAGGTGTTGTGCTCATCTCGAGGGGCACATCTGAAGGCACAAGATGGCCATCTGTCCTACGTTGGCAAAGTAATTTTTTAATTAAACATTTTAATTGAATCATAGTATGTGTACAGAAAAAATGCATAATTAATAAGTGGGCAGCTGTGTTAGTTATCACAAAAACGACCCCATAGTCATTATCACCATTCATATCTGAAGAGAAAGGCAACAGTATCCGTAACCCACCCCTCCCATTTCCTCTGACTCAGAGGCAACTGACTGGCTTCAGACATCATAGGTTAATATGGCTTATTTTAAAACTTTACATTTTGGTGTGTCCAGCTTCTGTAGGTCAAAATATTATGTTTGTGAGAGTCACTCACATATGTACTCAAAGTTTATTCTCTTTCCTGCATAATATTTCATTTTTAGAGATACCATAACTTGTTCATTTTATAATTGACATTATAGTTAGTAGAATGGGGTTATTAAGAATAATACCTGTTATGCACTGCACAATTGTTCCTCTCAAAATTTATATGTTGAAACCCTGGAATCAGGAGCTAGGGTGTATGAAAAACCATTAGGTTTAGATGAAACTATGTGCTTGGAGCTCCTCTGGTGAGACTGGTGTCCCCCGAGGGAGAGACAGAGACGCGAGCTCTCCTCACCATAAGAAGATGCAGCAGTGAAGAGAGACTTCGCCAGGGCTATCAGCCTGGACTAGCACCTTAATCTTGGAATTCCCAGCCTCCAGAGCCATAGGAAATAAACTTTAATGGTTAAGCCTTCTATTTTATAATACTTCATTTCAGGAGCTTGAACGGAGTAAGACAGCATTGCTATGAACAGGTTTGCACATCTGGTTTGAATAGGAGTTTGCTTTTCTGTTAGTACGTCCCAGTAATGGCAAACCTATAAGCATTTTCAATGATAACAAACAGCCTACTGTAGTATGTACTCCACAAGTTCACCGCCACTGGTGTACTCTAAGAAATGGAACTGCTGTGCCACCGGGCATGGCTGTCAAACACTTTCACAGAATGCCTGTATTAATTTTCACTCACACCAGCAGTTCCTCTTGGTCTAAATTTCTCTATCATTTGTAATGTACTGCCTTGTAAAAATTTAGCTAATTTAGAGCATTTGTGGAACAGTCTCACTGTTATTTGAATATGCATTTGAGGACTATTCCTTTGACTTTTTGATGATTTTGTCATTAATGTTTCTAAAATTCCTATTTACACCTTTTTTGCATGGTTTTATTGAGTTTTTTGTGATACATTTTCTAAGATTTTTTTTTTTTACTTATAGGAAGGAAGTCTGTACGTATTCTGGAGTTGAGTGCTCTGCTGGGTTTGGTATTGCAAGGATCCTCTCCTTTGTCACATGTCTCTCTTACTCTCTTAATGATCTTTTGGCAAATCAGTTTTAAGATAGTCTGACACAGTAACATTCCTGTATGATTATTGCACTTTGTGTCTTAAGAAACAGTTCACTTTCTCAAACTTTATCTTCTGGAATCTTTTGTGTTTTGCTTTTCATATTAAAACTTCACCCTACCTGAAACTGAAATTGATGAACGGTGTGAGATAAGACATGAGCAGCATTTTGTTTCTCTTGTGTGGGCACCAACTAACGCGGTTCCATTTTATAGAAAAAATAAAACAGCACTCCCTCCTGCTCTACTTTGCTACTTTTACTATCAGTGAGATATGACATAAGAAAGTACTGTATTTTCACTAAAGTATGTGTAGGTGCCTGTGTTCGTTCTCAGTTATACTCTTTTGCTTTGTTTGTATGTTCTCGCGCAACATGAAGTCTTTACTACCAGAGCTTTCCAAGCTCAGATTGCGGTAAGGAAAGCCCTCTTAATTTGGGGTTCAGAATTCATTGAAAGGATCCGTATAAGTCTTTGTATTTTGTATAAAATTTAGAATTGCCTAGTTGACTCTTAACAAAAATATCTCCTAGAATGTTGGTTGCCATTGCATCAAGTCTATAAATCAATATGAGGAGAACTGGACATCTTTGCAGTATTGACCTTCTGGTTTATGAAAGCTGACACAACTTGTACTTTAGGGTTTCTTTAATTCCTCTCAGTAATGTTAAATACTTTTTGGTGTGTGGATTGTGAACACCTTTTATTAGACTTAGTCATAGGTATTTGATTGCTTTGTGACTACTATAAAAGATATTTTAAATATCTTTTTGCTAGTTGTGGCAGACATATATAAATACAAATGACCTTTGCTGATCTTTTATTTTAAAAAATCTCACTAAATTAACTTACTGTTTATAAACATTTATACGTCAGTTTCTTAGGTCTGAACACAAGTCCGACCATCTGTAGATAACACCAGTTTCATTTCTTACCTCACAGTACACTCTCCTTTTATTCTTTCAGGTTCCATTCTTAGAGTAAGTACGCCAACTTGCCTCAGACTCTAGTGAAATATTGACCAGAAGTAGTGACTCTCATCACAACACTCTGATCTCAGGGCCCAGGGGTCTCCAGGATTTTTATCAATATTCTTCACCATACTGGGGAAGTGTGTTTTTCAAGTTTACTGAGAGTTTTTTTAATCATGTGATATTCAGCTGTGGAGTAAATTTCCTGCTTCTATTGAGATGATTATATGATTTCCCCTTTATTCTGTCGGCATGCTAAATCATATCTATTGATTCTGAAAGGTTGAATCAACTTTACAATCTTGGATTAAACCTAGGTTAGTCCTGATGCATTTTCTTTCTCACACTCTGTTTGCCAATAATACTCTTTTTTCTTTGGGTGGGGGGTGTTGAGAATAAACCTACCACTAAGCTATATCCCATTAAGCATTAATAAATACTCGTTAGAATTTTCGTCTATGTTTATGAGATACTCTGGCCTGCATTGTAATGTGTTTGCTAGAATTTAATATAAAAGGTGGTTTTGGGGGGTTTTTTGGGTCTAATAAAACCAGTTGAAAAGCATTTTCTTTTTCTCTCCATCCTCAGAAAAAGCCTGTGTTAAGATTGATACCGTGTCTTGCTTATAAAGAGCTTAAATGTGTGGAAGAATTTTCTCTGATGAAGCCACCCATCAGAAGGATTTTGCTATGGATGAACTTTGGCGGAAGGACAGCCACTCAGACGTTCTACATAGTATAGGATGGATTTGGGGAAGTTTTTTTTTCCTAGCTCTTTGTCCAGTTCATCTGAATATTAATTTATTGGCAAAATTACTCATGATAGCATTTGATTGTGTTTTCAATGCCTGTAAGATTGAGAATGAATCTCTTTTTTACTCTTCATATTAATTACCTGCATAGTCTCCTTTGTTTGTTCTCAATCAGGTTATCAGCAAGTTAACAAGTCTTTTTTTGGTCTTTCTGAAGAATCAGCTTTTCTCCGTGCTGTGTGTTGTTTTTCTTTCATAATTTCTGCTCTCCTCTTGGTCACTCCACCTTCAGCTTTCTTTAGTTTTAATTTTTTCTTCTTTTCCTGTTAAATGTCTTACTAAATTTCCAAACACTGGGGGATGTTTTTGTTGTGATACCTGGCTTGATTCCACAGTGCTCGGAGAATCTATTCCAAATATTTCAATCTTATGAAAATTTTTTATTTTGCTTTGTAGTCCGGCATTTGCACACTTTAAATAAATGTTCCATGAGCATCTTAAAAGTCCGTGTATTTGGACCTAGTATATATGTAAAGTAGATCAATTTAATATTTACTTATATCTGTATAACTTAGGTCAATTTTATTTATAGTGGTACTAGAATATTTTATATCTGTATTCGTATTTTGTCTGCTTACATAATAACTAAGAGAGATGTGTTAAAATGTCCAGAGGATGAATCTTTCTGTTTCATTCTTTAGGTGTGTCAGTTTCTCACTGTGTGTTCTAAAGGTTTGTTTTTGCTTTTGTGGGCAGTTAGAGTAGGGCAGGGTCACCTTCACCCCATGAGCTGGTTTGAAGTAGGTACTTTGCATGAGCTGGTCCATTCCCATGTATCCTATGTGGTTAGTACTCTCAGATGTTTTTAAAACACTCCTATTTTAATTCATTTAATGGGATTTCTTGCATGTCTGCTATAGCCTAGGCACTAGAACAGGTGCAGAAACTTCTGCATTCTTCTAAATGGCTTGAACAGAATACAGCTGTCATTAATAATTATTCCTTATTCCTCAGAGTTTTGAACTCTATCCCATCCTGTTTTATTTTATTTTTTTAATTTTATTTTTAAGACAAAAGAACCCAGAATAACACAGAAACAATACAGAAAATACCAAGTCATAGAGAAGATAGTAGGGAATTGGCACTGGATGCTGTATAACATAATGTTATCTACGTATTTGTTATTAAAAAATCAATAAAGGAAATACCAAATTACAGAGGAGACAGTAGGGAACCATCACTGGATGCTGTATTACATAGTGTTGTCTTTGCATTTGTTAACACAAAAACAACAAAGCAAATACCAGATTACCGAGAAAATAGTAGGGGTTACCACTGGATGTTGTATTACATAATATTATCTTCGTCTTTATTACTCAGTTATATAGATGTTGGCTTGTTCAATTGATTAACTGAATTAATCAATTGAACAAGCCATCCTACATTTTACTTCCAGGTGAATTGCTCTGAAGCATTTCTTTTTCTCTGTTACTCCTATACTTAAAAACTTACCTGTATTACCTGTCTAAAGCATAAAGATCTTAAAAAAATTTTTTTGTCCAGCTAGGAGGATCTATGAGGCACTGCTTTATATTTTTCTCATGGTCTTAATAAAATGTCTTCCAACCACATATTGGGTCTGGATCTGCCCTAAGGCCATTTTTAACTGGCAGCATCCTGGGTTTGATCTTTGCTCCAGAACATTTCTTAATCTAAGAATCTTTTTCAGGTTGGAAAGACTATTTTGGGTTCGCTATATTCTGAAAAATTCCCTAAATTCTGCATGAAAACTGAGCAGTTCATTCTTTAGTTAATCTCTCTCTTTTATCAGGCAGCAAGATGAAATAAATTTGATACTTTTAACATTCTATTGGAACTTTCCTTAAATATATTACTAAGTAATTACTCTTTATTTCCTTTGTAACTATGGGTGACAGTGTTGTAAGCTTTCTGTAACTGCGTAACACAGGCAGCCATTTCTGCAGGCTTCAGTAAGCATTGCCCTGCTCTCCTTCTGGCCTTTATCAGCAGTATTCAGAAGGCCCATCTCGCTTCCACCTGCTCCGTGGTCCCAAAGCTTTACATTTTAGGGCTTTGTTATGGAAGCTTCACACTTTTTGTAGTAGTGTTCATCTTGATTATGGATCTCTGCAGAGCAAATTGCTCCGTAAATTAGAGATTTAAAGAACAGCAATTTGTTATTTCATATGATTGTCTGGGTTGGCTTGGAAGTTCTGTTTTCCATATAGTGCTGGCTATACAAATAGTCATGTAGGGATGTGATGGACTAGAATTTCCGCATTACTGTGCCTTGGTGAGAGTGGCAGGAGGACTGAGCCCAGCTGGCCTGGTGGGGCCACTGGGCCATTCTCTCACTCCCCTTGTTGCCCCAGAGCCGTTCCCGCTCCACACGGTCTTCCCACTAGGGTAGCAGGACTGTCCTTTCATCTGGCTCCAGTGCAAATAACACTTTGTTTCCCGTGGCCCACTGATTCCCATGAAGGCTTCACTGAATCCCATGTCTCTTGGCCACCAGTGAAAGAAGCAACAGGAGTACTGGCAAGAAAAACGCGCTGCTCAGCTCTTCTAACCTCTGCTTTGAGATTAATTCTATGGTTGTTTGAAGATTACTTAGGTCATTCCTGGCCCTCTAAATTGCTAATACTTGAGGCATTTTCAGCAATGTTTCCACTTCTTAAAAGTGAATGAACACCTCGAGGACAGAGCACACTGCAAACCTGCTGGCACGAACTCATTTGCAACTCTAAAAAAAGGAGTTTCTTTCAGTTGTTGGAAACTGTAAGACAAGATTTGGTCAGATGGAGTGATTATCACTATTAACTAAATTATGCTTTGGTATTTGCTCTGGATTTAAAAATATCCACACTTACAAAGGTCTTATTTTTAAACTGACAAAATACCTTATCTTTAACCTTTAACCTTCTACTGTCTCCAAAAGATAGAGAGGATAATTTCACTTAAATTTTATAAATTTGGTAGAAGATGATCAAATGATCCTAATAATAAAACCATCCAAGTCTTCAACCTACATTTTGAAAAGTGTATCATTCACTCAGCAAATATCTATTGTTATCACTCTTTTGTTTTCTTTCTGAGACAGGGTTTCACCATGCAGTTCAGGCTGGCCTTAAGCTGACTTTGTAACCCAGGCTGGCCTCAAACTTGGAACGATCCTCCTGCCTCAGCCTCCCGAGTGCTAGGATTACAGGTGTGTGCCACCACGCCTGGCTGTTATCACTCCTGATCAATTACCCCTGTTAACATATGTTTCCTAATTCCCCATGTGTGTCATCTTACGCATCCCAAAATTGATAATGAAATGTAACACAGGAGGGGACCGGTGAGCACAAGGCGTAGAGATGTGTGGTGCTGCAGTTTGTGTCCATGTCCTCCAAGCACCCATTTTTTCTTTTTGAGACAGGGTCTCAGTATACAGTCCAGACTGGCCTCAAACTCATAGTGATCCTGCCTCAGCCTCCCAAGTGCGGGGATTACAGGCATGCGTCGCCATCTCTGTCTTGTACACTTGCGAGAAGCCTGGTTGTCAGATTGTGATGTGGCCTAGTGGGAGGAAGTTAGGTTATTGTGAGTGCGCCCTTGAAAGAGCTATTCAGCCCTCAGCTCCTTCTTCTCTCTGTTTTCCAGCCACTCTCAGATAAACATGTTTCCTCCACTACACGTTCCCACCATGATGTGCTGCTTTGCCAGAGCCCTAAAAACAAGAGGCTAACTGACTACGAGGCTAACTGACTGTGAGGCAAAATAAACCTTTCATCTCTCTAAGTTGATTGCATCAGCAGTTTGTTACGGTAATGAAAAGCTGATTAACACACATGGGCTATCTCAGGGTTTCAGAAGAGCTTTCCTGAGAAGCGATTGAGCTAGATGCTGATTCATGAGAATGTCTAGGAGAGGATAAATAGTGCAGGAAGCAGGAAGAAGCTCTGCATCTCTGAGAAGTAGAGAGGAAGTGTGGCTGGAGCTTCAAGCAATATGGGCCAGTCGATCCTGTATGCAGCTGACAAGACAGAAAGGTCATATCCTGGTGAGCTGTTGGAGGGTACCCGTGACCCTAAGTAAAATCTAAGTCTCACTTTTCTTAAAATGGGAATAATTTTCAATATGCTAAAACTCCAACCTTGACTTCTCCTCTGAGCTCTGGGTCATTCACACATATTTTGTGCAGTGATGAGATATCCCACAGAGAGAGCCACTTGTTTTCAAAGCACAACTTCCCCTCACTCGCCTTGCCCCGCTTCAGTGAGCGCCACCGTCAGTGTCCGTTGTTTCAGCTCAGAGCCTCCGCCTTCATCTTCCCTGCGTCACTTTCTCCCAGGTCCCTCAGGAGTGAGGCGTGTGGGTGCAGATGCAGAAGCAGACCCCAGATCAATCCCCGCTGGCCACTTCCACCAGTAGCAGTGCAGTGGGAGGTGCACCCTTCTCATCTGGATTACAGCAGAGACCTTGTAGCTGCCCCTTAGGTCTACTCCTGTTCTCCATTATCCATACAGCACCTAGAATATTCTTTATTCAATGAATATTTTCATGTCACACCTCTATTCCAAATGTACCTATAGTTTCCTGTTGCAATGAGAAGGAAACTCAGACTTCTTACCATCCCTACAAATCCCTTGAAGAGGGGGCCCTGCATGCCTCTTGGAGACCACCTTGGACTTGGTGGTCCTTGGACTCTTGGAGAGTCTTGGACTCTTGAAGTCTTGGAGATTCTTGGAGTCTCTTGGAGACCACCTTGCACCTCTCTGTTATTGATGCACCAGCCACATCGGCCTTCTGTTTGCTTTTCAAATGTGGCAGCCCCGTTACCTGTATAGCCTTGGATCTTTCTCAACATTTGGTGTTCTGCTAAAGAGTCACATCCTCTAAGAATTCTTCTGTGAGCACTACCTACAAGAGGCCTTCTGCACAGTGAACTAGAAAGTCACTATATATATAGTAAGAATAATTATTTCTTTAGTTTTTCAATAGCAACCACCAGCCTTTGATATTATAAATTTACTTATAGCTTGCTTACTTCACTCAAACTTCCAAATATAAGCTGCATCAGGGTAGGATTTCTGCAGATTTATCCTCTGAAACTTCCCCCCTCATCTATCTTCTCCCTTATCAATCTAGCCCTCCTCTGTTAGCACAGAGTGGGAATGCGATTCCAATACTTTCTGGCGGAATTAATGACCATGGGAAAGAAACCACTTCGCAGGAGCCCGATTCAGCCCAAGAGTCAGAATCTATTGACCTAGACTTCACAGTCTGGTTTCCTGGCTAAGACTAGTATTTTGTTAGCAGTTTCACTTTCAGTTTTTAAGGCCTAAATACATTGCCGTTAGGGACTATTCTCAACACCATAACCTGTATCAGTAAACTCACCAGAGTTCAGATATTTTTCCCTGGTATGAGCCCCATAGCAGTGGGGTTAGTATGACCAACTTTTCTTTTATATGCTTTAGTTTAAAAACAAACATGAAAGAACCCAAGAAAGTTCTTTCTCCCCACGAAGCCCTCAAACTTCCAAGTAATGGTGTAAAACATCTATTGATTGCCCAGTGGATGATTTGTAATTACAGATTACATTTGGTACATAGGGCTTTGTGGGCCCTTTGAGACTTTTTATCGAGGAGGCAGATAATTATGGTCTTTTATGTATATACACCATGACTGCTCCTTTGGCGCATTTGAAGTTTGCTGAGTGGGTCCTCAGCCCTGCTGTCTCTTTGCAGCATCCCCCCAGCTCCTGTGAGAGGCAGCAAGAGCAGCAGGGAGAGGCTCAGACTGGTGTTCAGTGAGTGACTTCTTTGCTGTCAGTGTAGATTCCTGGCAGCACCAGGCTGGGCAAGACCACAGAAGGAAGCAGAGTCACTCCTGTGCTCCTGCAGGCTGCCCAGCTGCCCCCAGCCAGCCTCAGGCACAGCGTCAGGTGCTCCTGCTCCTTGCTGGGTGGACACCAGCCTGTACTCTGGCAGTCTCAGCACTTTCTCCTCTAGGCAGGATGCACTGGTGTTCAGATTTCAGTTCCAAACATCTTTTCCCAGGCAGGTGCCAGTCAACGCAACCTTTTCTTTTCTTCCTGACTCCTACTTTGAGAAATACTTTCAAATACTCAGCACAAAGTTGTCTTCATTGTTGTGAGTCAGGAGAAGCACTCTGGTTTAGAGGCTGGTTTCTGACGTCTGACAGGTCTTGTTTGAATTCAGGCTCTGGCATTTCCTAGCTGTGAGACCTTGGGAAAGTTGCTTCTCTGTGAGCCAAGAAGAATATTAATAGTAGCCAACTTCTAATACACATTTGCTAACTGGCAGGCACCGCTTGAAGTTTTTAAATGCATTTTTCTACTTTTAAAAGCACAAGAGATACTGATTTTTAAAAATCTTTTATCTCCACTTTGAAGATGACACAAATGCCTTGGGACTTAAATAATTTGCCCAAGGACACAAAATTTTAAGTGGTGGTGACAGGGTTTGAACTGAAGTCTACCTGTGTACTCTACCACTACTCTCTCCTTCCTGATAACATCTTTCTCATAGGGCACTTTAAGAACTGTGTGAGATAAAGCTGGTAAAGCACAGAGCTAAGTATGTGTCCAAGAAGCATGAGTTCCTGTTACTGGTAACCCTCCGCTTCCTTTCGCTGAACACTTGTTTAATTCCTCCCCGGTCAAGCTATTCCATTGTTTCATTCTCTCCTCTATAACATTGGAGCTGTAATTGTTTATCCACCTCTCTGCATTAACGACTATGAGTTCCTCGAAGAGAAAATTCTGCTTTATTCTCACCAAGTACAGTGTTAGGTACAGTATGGCAGTTCGTGGAAAATATTTTGAATAAGCAGTAATGAGAAGATGGACTCTGTAATTCATGGTCATCACCAAACACCTGGGAAAGGTTCTAGGCAGCCTCAGACACATCCCTTCTTTCCAGACACCTGGAGCAGTGAAGAGAAGGAGAACCGTGCTTGAGGGGCCTGCAGAGGTTTTCCAATTGCTTTGTCCCCTAAAGGAATCACAAGTTGTGACGATCCTCCAGGCCATGTGCTCTGTCGATCCGCAGAGCCTTGTGGGTTTCCCTTTGGCTTGGTGCTTTGGGGGACAAGAAATTAGGAAAGAGGACAAAAGGCCCGATAGGAGGTAGCTTTTTTTATGAAGCAGAAATAAGCAGTGTAAGCATCCTGGCTCAGTGGAGGAACTGATACAGTTCTCAGGGGACGAGCCAGGCCTATTTCACTCCTGATGAACCTCTGAGTGTCCTGGGCTGGGAGCCCAGGTTTTAACTGTGAAAATTGCCCACATGCTGTCCAAAGTTTGTGCAAGTTGAGCCCAATAGACTAGAGAAAATGCCCTTTGCTCTAGGTGGGTTAAAATGAATTTAAAGTTTGAAATGTTACAATATAGAGTTTATTGGTGTATGGAACGTTTATCTACATTACCATGTGTGCTCTCCATAGGTCCTATGATATTGGTACCATGAGCCCCTTTTAACAGATGAAAAGACAAACTTGGAGAAGAAGTTAAATATGCTTCAGAAGTCGCATAGCAATTAGGTGGTGGGTAAGGAACTAAACGTAGAAAACCCTCCTCATCCAATATTTTTCACTATCATCTAAGAATGTCAGTCAGTGCCTCGGGCACTAGAAACGCAGTGGTGAACAAAGAAATGCAGCGCCATCCCTCATGGATCTCACAGTCCAGCTGGAGGTGCACTCATTAGACCAAAAAGTACTGAAAAAGTAGAAAACTGTAAATAGAGAAAATGCTGGGTGCTGGGGGAAGAGGAAGAAAAGATGCAGTTTTGCAGTGGTGTTTGTATACAGGTTTTGCATGTGTGTGCAAGAGGGACCGAAGACCAGTGACAACAGCTGAGGCCTGAGGAATTGGGGGAAATGATGGCAAGGTGAGCAGGGTAAGAGGCTTCAGCAGGAGGTGATAGTATGCAGGCAGGAAGAACGCAGTGTTAGGACCTGAAGGCTGTGTGAATCTGGAGGACTGGAGTGGACCGGGAATGGATGGGCAGATGATGGCCCTAGGAGATGGGTGAACCAGGGTACATCAGGCAGCGCGTGCAGCCATGGCTTTATTCTAAAGGTGACAAGAATTCCTGGGTGGTTTTAAGCCTGAAAGTTAACTTGCGTTTTACACTTCAAAATGATCATTCTAAATGCTTGGTCAGCACTGCAGGAAGACAAAACTAGGAGCGAGGAGATTGACTAGAAGGTTACTGCAACAATCCAGGGGAAAGACAGTGTCTTTTGTCTTCAAATCCTGAAGTTTTTGGCCATGATCTGTCCTATAGTTGTAACTCTAGAGAACCAGCTGGCAGTTGAGAAGGATTGTGATTTGCTATATTAAAAAAAAAAATCACTGTTGAATTTTCTTTACTTATCAGGTATTGAGGGGTGATGGGGCTCTTGTCACAAATCAAGACTTGGCAAAAGGTTCCAGCCATGCAGTTCCAGGATTAAAAAGACCATCTCTTTGTGATCTGAGAACCGTGCAAGGGCCCATGCACGTGGCAGTTGGAAAGAACGCTGCTAACTGATCAGCCATCACCATAGAGAGGCACTCCATTGTTTCTATTAGTTGATAGAAAAGTCACTCTAGTTGGGACAACAGAGAAGTCACTTGCGCTCCCCCAACCTAATTTACCTCATCTGTGAAAAAAAAGGATAAACATAGTATTTGTTTTGATAGAATCATACTGGAATGAGATTAGATTTTGAACTAGATACGTAAGACTAAATGAGATAATACGCGTAAGGCACTTAACACAAGGCTAAGCATTATAAACATTTTTCTTCCCATAAAGGATGTTAATAATGATGCTTTCATCCTGTAAGGGAGACAAAGTTAGATATCAACATCACCTCCATGGAATAATTAATTTTTTTCCACAGGCAAAGTATTGATAAGTATGTAGCTTAATTTATGAAACTACATTTCTTATCACTCCAAACTATTTTAAGATGCTTTGAAATCTTGGATGAAAGAAATTATACAAATATAAAATATTATTATTCCAAAAGAGAATTTTATCCTGCAGAACTAGACCTTCCCTAGTGACTCCAGGCTGTCTAAGGAGTAACTTGATTATTATCAAGCCGAGCAGATGGTAGTACTGAACACAATTACAGACTCTGCCTTAGAAACCAACATTATCTGCATTTCGGAGTGTCATTTGAACCACAGAGGGAGACAATCCTTCCTCTATTACTAAATCCACTTACTTTCAGCATTTCACTCTATTGCAGAGTTTTACAGCTTTGAGAGTCTCCTAATGGCTCAGGTAGGCCCAGGACCAGGCATTCCTTCTCAGAGCAGGAAGGATGTGTCAAGTAGCAAATGCACAGGATCGCCATTTACCTGGCTCTCATTCTGCTGAGACAGATGCTCTGTGTACTGGGGACGGGGAGCTGGGATTGGTCACCCTTTCGAAACCTCAGTGGTCTGAGCCAATCTAGGGACACTTAGAAGTTCCTTCGGTGACCCGCGTGGCTCCTGCGGCATGGCATCGGTGTGCCTCCTCGGTCCATGTGCCTCGGGTTCTGGAGAGATTTATACTCAAAGATTTATGGATCAAACAGAAAAGTAATCACGAAGCCTCTGATTTGAACGTCTTAACATTACAAGGATTGGACGACCCAGTAGCGCTTCCACACTTCCTCTTCTCTCCCGAACTCCTCCGCAGCCCTCTCCCTCCGAAGCTCCCACCAGCCCCGCACTACTCCCAGTGCTTCACCAGCCCAGCTAGCTTTTGTCTTTCACTCAGTATTCATATCGACCTGCTCTTCCCCCTTGCGTTTTTCTCAGTAACCTCTAACTTGACATGTTTTCTTCCTTTCCCCTTCACCGGTCCATATTACGGATGCCAAGACTCCCTAGAGAACAAAAATGTTCCATCCTAATAAGGGCTGGTTGTTTGGTTCTGTGACCTACTTGGTACTGTGCTGGAGTGTCATGTACTATGGGGCTGTGGCTTGGTTCATTGGATTCAGTTCCAGTTTGGACAGAGTCCCCATGTCCTCCTTGGGGAGGAACTGAGTAGGACAGGGAGGGAGAAGGGAATGGAAAATTGGAGTGAAGTTGGCTGTGTTGATCCCGAGGGAAGCTAAGTTGTATGGAAAACATTATCTGCCCTCAGCTGAGGTGCTGGAGAGGAAAAAGATAGAGTGAAGAGAGAGTGGTAGAGGAGGAAGGAGTGATGGAGAGGGACACAGGGAGAGACAGTAGAAGGGGCAGCAGGTGGAGAAGACACAAACGCGGAGAGAGGCAAAGAGCTCTTCAAAAAGTCAACCGCATAGCAATCCATTGCTTTTGGCAGCAGTCACTTGCTTCTGGGTCCAGGGAACAGATGACAGCAGCTCAGGGACGTGCTGGGCAAAGGTTTCTGCAGAAAGACTTGAGAATGCACTCGAGGAACATTTAGAAAGTGGGTCGTGGCTGTGAATAGCTGAACAACTGCAGGGAATGAGTCCTCAGATCAGAGCAGGTGCAGTACAGTCCTCTACTACCACCCCCCCCCCGCCATGCTGAAGTTGAACTCAGGGCTTTCGTACTGAGCTACATCCCCAGCCTATTTTTACTCTTTAGGATAGGGACTAAGTGACCCAGGCTGGGCTCAAACTTATGATCTTCCTGCTTCAGCCACCCAAAGTGCTGGGATTACAGGGATGCACCACCACCCTGGCTTCCACACCCATTTTATTAGACTTGAAAAATATGCCAAGACCTCTGGTCCAGCTTCTGAAACATCCAAGCTGAGAATATGTGCTTGCTTGCTGAGCTAACAGACACTAAGCAGAGAGTGACTTAGACACTGCCTCTCATTCCCAAGTATTTCAAGACCTTATGATGGGCATTTTTTGAAAGGTTGGAAGAAATCTTGATGATCATCAAGAACAACTTCCTCCTTTTGCCAATGAGAAAAATGTCAGGGGGATAACTTTAAAAACAACAGTGTAGGGGGTATAGCTCAATGACACAAGTGCCTGCCTGGCAAGCACAAGGTTCTGAGTTCGAGTCCCAGTACCTAAATAAATAAATAAACAAATGAAAACGTAAACAACAATCCTGCCTTCTGAAGTTAGACCCATAGTTTGTAGATTCCAGAAGAGGTAGAAATGAACTTGGTGATATCTCAAAGTTGATGAATTTCTGATTCATGAGGAAAAGCAGAGCATAGAGCACTTCCATTTCCACTTTTCTTCTCAGTCCTCAGGACAATACCGTGATCAGGACAATCAAGGTTGACCCATTTCACAGATGAAGGAACTGAGTTGAGACTGTTTAAAAGCCATGAATAATAAGACAGTGGATTACTGACACAGTCTTCAGGGGAAGTACTTGTGCCACTCTGAGAAGTGGCCTTCTTCTGACTTGTGTGAATGATTTTAATGCTCTCATCTTTACAAACTTTAACCAGACAAGGTAGGGCCATTTTGACCCATGAATACTAGTTTTATTAATGATGACAGAGGCCTCTATGGTATCTGCCCTCTGCAGGGCTGTTCAAAAGCCAAGGGGTCAGAGAGGAAGAGGGAGAAGGAGAAGAATTAGGTGTGGTGGTTCAGGTGCAATGTTGACTTGATTGTTTTAGGGGTCCATTTGGAGTACTGATAGAACAAACTTCTGGGGGTGTCTGGAGGGTCGTAGGCACAGCCTCGGGCTCTGTGCTTGGTCCCTCACCTCTTCCTCTCTGGCACTTTTCCTTGCCCTGCTTCCCACCCTCTCTGAACTAAGGGTCTTTGCCCTGCCATGCCTTTCCACTGTACTGTTTCTGCCTTGAAACCAGTGACCATGGACTGAACCCCTTTAAAACGTGAGCCACATTAAACTTCTCCTTTAAGTTGTAGGGATTTAGTATTTGCCACAGTGGAAAAGCTAAGATATTAAGCTATTTGTCTACTTCCCCCTGGCTTTTCCCTCCTGCCTCCTCCTGTGGTTTCTTCCTTCTGTAGGGTCCTCCTTCTCTGGCCCCTTGAGGGGAGCCCCAGGAATAAGGGGATGTGGTACCGTGGCACCCACGTATTTCACCATGCTGGCTACGGGTAGTCTAATATGGCAGGGCAAGTAGCCTTCTTCTCTTAAATTGGAGCTCAGAGGGCACCTCTTGAGCACAGCCTAAATGTGTTCCTTATGTACCATGAGCTTCAGGCCCCTTCCGGAGGGTTCTGGGCCGTATCACCACCCTTGACATATTCTGTGCCTGTGTTAAAGTAAAGCACTAATAAGATGTGACTAGTCCCAATGTCTCTCTCCACACCACTGTCTGCTAGTGAAGAGGTTCCTGTCTCTGGCTGTCTTTCCTGTCCTCTGTTGGCCACTTCACAAGAGCATCTCTAGAGCTTTCCCTTTGTTCAGGATAGTTCCAAAGCTGTGCAGATGACCCATTCAATAGTGTTTAAATATTTTTCCACCCTGACTTCTGGATAGGCTGGGTTATCCCCAGCTCCCAACTTTCTACTCCAGCTCATCATCCTTTTTGTTTTTGAAATTCAGTCAAAAATTCATGTTCTTTAAATGGATAAGTAAAAATGAGGAAAGCTTGTAGGTTTTTTTTCTACCCAGGGACATGCATAGTTTCAAGACAGCTCAGCCCTGGTAGCGGGAAGCGCCTCAGAGAATGGAATCTCATCCAATAAAACTGGGCTGTTGTTTTTGGATCACATGCTGTGAATTGATTTATTGTTTGAAGTGATGAAAAAAGGTGTTCTGAGACTTGGAGAAGAGTTTCGATCTGTGGCGCTGCCCCTGCAGTCAGGGAACTGCCTTCGGAGCCATTCCGAGCTAGGAAATGTGGGGTTATTTCGGTGCTGTCAGCAGGAATTGGCTACAGTCTGTATGTTAAATAAATACAAACTGCCTATTTAATTATTTAACAATGAGAACAAACGTCCCACTGTTGGCAAATAGAAAATAGTCAACACTGGGACGATGTAAGATCTCAGCCTGTTCCCATGATATAATTTGACCCTGCTCCCACCCGCAGGCTCGCCTGCAACCCTCCAGGGCGTCTTATCACTCTTTTATTGGAGTTGGAACCTTGGCTAGAACCAGAGAACAAATTTCCCCAAGCAAGGCAGTGCTGGAGAAACAAGAGCAAGTTAACCTCCAAGTGGGTTCCGAGGCAGCCACTGTGTTGAAACTTCACTTGGGTTTCACTGGCTTTTTTCTCCTGCCTCTGCCAAATTGTTGATGTCCTCGCCTCCCAGACACGGCTGCATTTGAGCAATGAGGTGCAAGGAGTCGCTATACTTAAAAACCACTACAACAGAATCGAGAATGTCTGTTTTTGAAAAAGCAGCTAATAATGCTGTGTTGATGCTACTGTTGACTTAAGAGAAAAGACCCTCAGGGCCAGTTTGTAGTAACTTGTAGAGGCAGGCAGAGCTTCCTGGAAATTATATGACACTTCTCAATGGAGGACACTAGAAATCTATGTGATAGCAGTGAACAGCAGCAACACTTTGTACACAGTGTGTGTGTATGCGTGTGTAAATATAAATAAAAGCTTACATATATGATCCAGTAAAAGTTTTGCAACGTTAAATGTGTATTTTGAATGTTAGAACATAGCAGATGACTGATAACCACTTAACACGAAAAAATAGGTATTCATAGCTAAGATCGGTAGATCGGCTGACACTAATCTGTAAGAGTGACAAAGTGGGTAGAGGAGAAAGAGGCAGCAAAAAGAGAAAGCAGAGAAGAGAAAACATTAAAGGTGGGACAGCTCCAAGGGCTCCCCTTGGTCCTGTCCTTGCTGCCATCTCCCTCACGCTTTGAGGGCAGAAGGCAAGTGGGAGGCGCTCTGTGCCCGGCGTCAGCTCCTCGGTGCCTGGCATCCTCTGTTAAGCCCACTGCACGCTCACCTCACCTCCACAGTCTTTGTCCTTGCGTTTTATTTGGATTGGAATCATGATTTAGCCCTGTGTGACTGGTAAATCCTGAAAGACATACTTACTTGTCTGGACCTGATAAAACCCCACATTTCCAGATTCTCACAGTGCATAGATTCTAGGAAGCAGCGGCTCACCTGGAGAGCTCAGCCTCTGACTCCATCCGCGGGAAGGACGCTAATGCATGGGGAAGTCCAGCTCTTTCTTACACGTTCTTGTTGCCCTATAGTTTCTCTCACAGCACGTATCCCAGACTAATCATATATTTACGGCACAACTGTTTTTTGAACATCTTCCTAACCACACGGGGTTCCGTGATTACTGGGGCAGTATCAGTGTCCCTCACTCCTCCCTGATGCAGCGCTCCATGGTGCCTAATAATTGCTCAATAAGAACTTGTTGAATGCATGCTAGTAATACTACAGATACCCATCAATGTGAGGTTATGTGTACTATAAATGTATGCGGTACAGTGTGTGTGCACCCATGAATGTGTTTATGTTATGCGCACACACATATGTGGTGCATGCTTCCTGAGCCTCCTCAACTTGTCTGTAAAGTGAAAGTGAACAGAAGCTATGTGCAGCACTGAAGTGTTGGACTGAGAGCAGGTGTCAGAAGAGTCTTTGGGATTAAACACTGTGATGGAGACCTTCACAAATGCCCCGTTGCTTAAAGAACACATTTACACATCTGTCAGGCAAGCTCTCTCTCTACTCAGTCCGTTATGCTAAACCTGGGGTCAGTTCCAAATATAGTGCACTTCCTGTGTCATTCCTTCCTTGAAAGACAGCCATGTCCAACCTAGTGCCCCTTATTAGCCTGGCTGCCTCCTGGTCTCCCTCTTGGCTGCAGTGTGGGAGCTGATGGGGCCCATGTGACTGTGCTCACGTCCAAGCTTAGCAGAATGAATTTGTCAAGCATGATTTGCAAGTCACGCTACCACATGCCTCCGAGTCCAGCTGTGCCGCAGCTGCCTTCTCCCTGGCATCGCCTCCTCTTGCACTTGAGTGCAAGCACGTGTGCCTGAACCGATTGGGCCTCCGCCCAGCTGTTTGCTCCCATTGTCATCAGGATGTTTACAGCTCTGCTGCTGTTTGAGCTGTACCGGTTTCAGAATCACACTCGGTCTGAAGAGCATTTCAGCGCATGGCCAGGGTGGGCAATTTGGCCAGCTCTTCTCTGGGGTTGGAACTCCTCTGAGGCATTTGCTTTGAACTTTCCAGTTGATGTGTGCCTGCATGTCGCTGCACCAGTAACAAGAAGAGGTCCCCAGGCCATTCCTCCTGCTAATGATGGGTCATGAGTGTCATTTGACCTATTATGTTTATCATATGATTAGTTTCTAAGTGTTTCAACAAGAGAGCACTCCTGGCCTGTGGCAAGGCTAGATTAGAAGGAGAAAGAAATCCATCTTTCCTCCTCCAAGTTAGGGAAACAGAATAAACATATTTTGCCTTCACGGAAAGCTACACTGACTATTCCTGGAGTAGACTGATACCTGGCTCACACCAGCACGTGTTCTGTTGGCAAGAACTCTGCTGCTTGGACAGTCAGCAGTGGGTGGGACAGAGTGGGAGGAAGGCGGTCAGACAGGTTCCATGGCTCGGTGACTCCTAACCAGGATGGCATGAGTGAGTCATTTATTCCTTCTGGGATTCAATTTCCTTCAATAATAACAGGCACCACTTATCACCATACTAAGACCTATTGTTACAAATGTGTTTTAGAAACACAGATTTCCAGACTCACTCCCAAGACCCTGATTCATTATGGTCAAGATAGGGCCTGAGAGTCCATATATTTTGCTGTAAGTCAGCATGTGGCAAGGGGGTGGCCCTACAACGGCAGTGAGCCATCTGACCCAGGGTATTTAATTCTCTTCATCAAATGCTCTTTCCTGATAAAGCCCCAGTTCTGACCTTCCCACACCTCAAAGACTTCTACAGGGCAGCACATCCAGTGTGCCTGTCAGTGGACCGAGGTTGTCAGCTTCTTTGTCCGGGTCAGCAGCCATGAGCACATGTGGCTGTTGAGCCCCTGAAACCAGCTGGTTGGAACTGGTGTGGCTTTAAGTATAAAATAGGCTGCAGATTGCCAAGGATCAGTATCCAAAAAAGCAGCATAAAGTACAGCGGGCCCTTGACTTCCAAACTCCATTTATTCCCGGGAGCTGGTTTAACTCAAGTTGTCGATGGAAGGCTTGGGCTCCTCTACACCTCCTTCAAAGTCCCTCTCCCGTGTATGGGTGGGTCTCACTGTGCTTAGAGAGACTCTGGCCTGGGATTTCTCCATTAACCCCACACAGGAAAGGATGTTGTAATGTTCCTTCCAGAAGTCTGCAAGGGTTAAGTCTGTATCTGAGACCATCTGTAAGCACACATGGCTGACAACGAGGTCAGAACTCAGGACTTTGGTCAGAAGTTAAAACTAAAATTTCAGTTATAACCGCAGTTACTATGTTAGGCCAGTCATAACTCGAGGGTCCCCTGTATCCATGATCATTTTTAGATATGATAGGTTAAATATAAATATAAAATGTTAACATAACTCATTTTTAAAGTTGAAATGGTTTTGTTGGAACATAATTTACAAAAACTGCACATATTGCATGCTTATATCTGGCAACTGAAACAACTAATTTGAAGACAACAGTACACAATATAACAACCACTGCTGAATTCCTACCATCTTGTTTAGTGAAACTCTGTATGATTTCTAATTTTTTATTACTTGTTATTGTCTTTAATTGTTTGATCAAACTGCATTCTTACATCTGGTAACCTCAGCAACTTTGTTGAAGATAACAGTATATAATATAACAACCATTGTTAATTCCTATCATCTTGTTTTGAAATCCTGTATCCTTTTTATTGTTTTTGTGTTGTTTTGTTTTTGTCTTCATTGTTGTTATTTTGTTACTGTTTGTTCTCTTTAAAGTAAAAACAAAGAAAACAAAACAAAGATAAATTAAAATAAAAAAATAAATGTAGCCAAAAAATTACACATATTTAAACTGTTTCTTGTAGAAGTGGATACTGGGCATTGAATTAGAGGTCTTCTGCATACTAGGCAAGTTCTCTACCACTGAGCTACCTCTCCAACACTTTTTAATTTTTGTTTTTGAGACAGGGTCTCATTATGTTGTGCAGGCTTTAAACTTGTGCCCTTCCTGCCTCAGCCTCCCAGGTAGCTGAGATTACAGGTGTTTACATTGCACACAATTTGGTGAGGTTGGGCATATGCATACACTCATGAATTCATCACCACAATTGAGATAACGCACTTTTAAATAATTTTTAAAAATTTATTTGTGTAGCCTCCCACTCCCTTTTGTGATTAAAAACACCAAGAGATCCACATTTCAAACACATTTTCACAGCATAACATGGTATTGTTGACTATGGGCACTGTATTGTAGAGTTGAATTCTAGAGTTTATTTTCTCTTACATAAGTTAAATAGTTTATCAGTTAAACAACTCCTAATTTCTCCTCTCCAGTTCCCAGTAAAAGCTGCTCTGCTCCCTGCTTCTGTAATTTGTTTTTTTAAATTTTATTTTTCAGACAAAAGAACCCACAATAACACAGAAACAATACAGAAAATACCAAGTTATAGAGAAGATAGTAGGGAATTGGCACTGGATGCTGTATAACATAATGTTATCTACGTATTTGTTATAACAAAATCAATAAAGGAAATACCGAATTACAGAGGAGACAATAGGGAACCATCACTGGATGCTGTATTACATAGTGTTGTCTTTGCATTTGTTAACACAAAAACAATAAAGGAACTACCAGATTACAGAGAAAATAGTAGGGGGTTACTACTGGATGTTGTATTACATAATATCTTTGTCTTTATTACTCAGTTATATAGATGATGGCTCATTCAATTAATCAATTTTTTCCACTTCACCACCATTGTTCTGCCACCCTGTCAGTGATCTTCCCACCGGTAATAACTGCACTTTTGGTTTATTTACTCCCTCATGCTCTTTGGGCAGAGACTCAGCTGCTTCTAAACATGCTGTATATTACATGGGTGTACACAAATTACTATGGCAGGAAGTGGAGAAGCACCCTTTGGCAATCCCTCACAGCCATCGAGTGTCTAGTCGGGTAGGTGGGGTTACACAGAGAACTGCCAGACTCTGTCAGCATGTCCACGTCTATAGGCTCAGGTGAGTCTTTAGGGCCTTCCTGGGGGCCAGGCAAAGTGCCTGGCATGCCCTGGTGGCTGGGCAGAGTGCCTGGCACGACCCGGGGGCCAGGCAGAGTTCTGGGAACAGGGCAGAGGCCTGGCATGCCCTGGAGGCCGAGTGGAGCTCTGGTGGCGGGGCAGAGCACTGGGGTGGCGGGGTGGAGCGCCTGGCACACCCCGGGGGTGGGGTGGAGCATCTGGCATGCCTCTGGGGTCGAGTGGAGCTCTGGGGGTGGGGCAGAGTGCCAGGAAACCTTGGGGGCTGGGAGAAGCACCTGGCACACCCCGGGACCAGGGTGGAGCTCCTGGCACACCCCGGGGGCTGAGTGGGGCTGGGGGTGGGGCGGAGTGCCTGACATGCCTTCAGGGGCTGGGTGGAGCACTGCACATGCCTCGGGGTGGCTCTCCCCAGCCGATCCAAGTCTGCAGTCACTCCCATGGACTCCCAGACTCTGTCCCAATGCCGCTCTGTGGGAGGCTCAGTCTAGGTCCTCAGGTCTCTCATGCAACCCAAAGGGAGACCCCCTCCTCCCTCAGGCCTTTGAGCTCCCCACCAAAGTCCCTGGTATCCCCTCATAGGCCATTAGTGTCTTTGGAGACTAACCCCTCCCAGCTAGAGAGGCAGGTCTACTCCCTAGTTCCACGTCTTCACCTCATCCCACCACTCAATCTTGTTGGGCATTGAGTGCACTTACAATGCTGGGCACAAGTGGCGTGAGGTCTCCTCCACCTGTGCTCACCATGGTAGACCATGGTGTGTACTAAGTTTAGTTATTAGTTCTCGGAAAGAATTGGAGGATTTTCTCAGGTCTGCTGTGTAGAGTATGTTGTTGTCTCTAAGGCTCCAGAACTGCTGCTTTTCATGTAGTTTGACACTATGGGTTTGTACATTTTTTTCATATGTGCAAGCAATGTGGAGTCTCTCTTGGTGTTCATAGTAGTAGTTTAGGGTGAGTCCTGAAACCCGTTGACTCAGCCCGTTGTTGTCAGGGTCACATGGTGCCTGCTCGGGCCACCAGGACTCCCGGTGCTCAGAGAGGGAGTTCAGGGTGGGAACCAAATCCCGGTAACTCAGTTCATGCTTCCTGCTTGGTGTTGGAGTGAGAAGGGCGTGGGGCCATGTAGCCTGCCTCCATCTGCAGCTCACTCTTTCTGTTGTGCTCCAGCACCCTTTTGTTTTTTGACTAGATCCTTGGGAATTACTGTGGTCCTGAGGTCGCTTCCATTGCTTTCTGCTACTCTTTGCTGGTATTTTCTCGCACAGTGGAGAGGTCTGAGGCCATATCCTCAGGGCCGGCAAACAGCTGGGTGTGGTGGGCTGCTCACTGGTTGCCTTGACTCCGGCCTGCCTCAGGGCCCTGAACAGAGAGGTTTCCACTGGGTGGGGAATCTGCTTCATTGACATTTGTATCCTCCCATCCTCCCACTGGATTGACCATTCCTTCTGACCTCTGCTGTTTCTGGGCTGCACTTTCTTCTCTCCCGTTCTGGACCAGCACTCAGGACTTTGCTTACCTCTGGCCATGGCAAGGGCCAGTGTGGTAATAATGGAGAACCAAGACACCCACAACGCCTTCTTTCTGTAGTTCTGCGCTTCGTGAGGCTTCAGCCTGGTGCTGCTTTCTAGCAAGCCTCGGTCCTCCAGCCCGTTGCTGAACTGGCTGCTCTCACTGATCCGCGGCTACCGCTCCTCCTCTGGTTCGTGCACCAGAGAGCTCACAGGGCCAGTGCTGGGGGTGGTGGCTGAGGGAGTGCGCCCCCAGCGGTGGCAGGACAGCGGCACCGGGGAGCTGCAGCGCCCACTGCCCGAGGCCAGCTGCATGGCGCTAGGCGCCAGATCCCAGTGGCAGCGGCGAGCATGGCGCAGACCCAAGTCTGAAGTGGGCGGCGCCATGGAGCCGCCAGGTGGACGGACACACTGAGGGACCGAGCGGAGGGTGGGGAGAGGGCAGCCGCGGCAGGTGAGGTGTGTGGGGCTGGTCGAGGCCGGGACCAGTCTAAGTGTGGCGCGGCTCGAGCAGCTGGTGGAGGAGGCTGGGGCCGCGCTGTCTGCTCAGGAATTTGCCTACCTCTTGCCAATGCTGAATGTTTCTGTGAGCAAGGGCCTCCGAGGCTGATGCTGTGAGTGCCGGAATGAAGGAGCAGGCTTGGGGTTTGTGTGGAATGGTGGCTCTTTCCTTTACCGCCTTCTCTTCCTCTGTGCCATAGTGGTCCGCAGAGCTTTTTCTCCTGGAGAGGTCTTATTTGCTCTTTCTGAGGGTTTCAATTCCCCTTTCAGATCTCTCCTGGGTCTGGGGCACCGGGGGACCCATTTCTCTCCTTTTTGTCTTTCTTCTATTGCTGTATTTCAGTCTCATTGGCGATTTTGGGCAGGGGGATCTTTGCTGCTTACCCGGTCGCCATCTTACCCGAAGTCCTTCCTGCTTCTGTAATTTGACCTGACATAGATTCATGCACCGTTTGCTGTTCTGTGACAGCGCTATTCCAGTTAGCACAATGCTTACAGCTCCAATTATGTTGCTACAAATAGAAAGATTTCCTTTATTAAGGCTGAAGAGTATTCCACATATGTAAATGTATATATGTGGAAAGCATGTACCATACATATGCCACATATCATATATTCACATCCTGATTAATCTGCCAATGGACATTTGGGCTGCTTCCATATCTTAGCTACTATTAATAATGCTGCAGTAAGCAGAATGATGTAATTATCTCTTTAAGATCTTAAATTCAATTTAGGGGGGTATATACCCCTCAAGTGGGATTGCCAGATCATATAGCAATTCTATGCTTAATTTTCTGAGAAGCCTCCACACTGTAGTTTGTATTGGTTACATCATTTTGCATTGCTGTCAACAATGTGTTCGGGATTCCCATTTTCCATATCTTTGACAACACTTACCTTTCGTTATTTTATTTTTGATGTAAGCTATACTAACAAAATGGAGGTGATTAGATAATAGATAGATAGATGATAAATTGTTTGTTTTTGTTTTCTGAGATAGGATCTCCAGCTCGTGGTGCTTTTCCTCTGTCAGCCTCCCAAGTGCTGGGATTACAGGTGTGTGCCACCATGCCCAGCGAGGTGATGTTTCATCATGGTTTTATTTGCATTTCCCTCATGATTTGTGATGTGAAGCCTTTTTCATATACCTGTTGGCCATTTGTGTGTCTTCTTTGGAGAGATGTTTACTCAAATCTTTTGTTCATTTCTAAATAGAGTTATTCATTATTTTTGCTACTGAGATGTAAAAGTTCCTTATATATTTTGGCTCTCATTCTTTATCAGATATCTTGCCTGCAAATATTTCCTTCCATTCTGCAGGCTGCCTTTTCTCTCTGCTAATTGTTTCCTTTGCTGTTCAGGCCAAAGCTTTTTAGCTTGATGAGGCTCCACTTGCCCTTTGCATTTATTATGTGTTCTCTGGTGTCCTGCCCAAAAAAATCACTGAAAGCTCAAAATTCTAAAGATTCCCTCTTATGTTGTTTTCCAGGGAGTTTTAGAATTTCAGGTCTTGTGTAAGGTGTAAAATAAGGTTCCACTTTCATTCTTTTGTTGTAGACATTGGGTTTTCCCAGCACCATTTGTTGAAGAGACTGTCCTCCCTTCATATTGCTCTTGGCACCTTTATGGACGATCAGTGGATGATATACACATAAGTTGATTTCCATAGTTTCTGTTCTGCCCCACTGGTATATACAGTGTGTCTTTCTTTATGGCACGATCATACTGTTTCAACAACTATACCTTGTAAGTTTACTTGTTTCTCTGCACTTTTTGTAAACGTGGCTACTTGAAAATTGAAAATGACATGTGTGGCTTGCATTGCGTAGCTACTGGGCTGTGGAGCAATGGTGCACAGGGCCATTGGGGGAGAGATGCCATGCCCATGAGGGCTGACTTTCAGCATATGCTATCTCCCAGCCACCTTACAACATGACCCAGAGTGACACTGCTGGCCCTGGGAAGGCCCAGCTCCCAGTTCCTACTCTGGGGAATTCAGAATTGAAGGCCGGTGACAGACTGGTGAGGTGGGAATGCACTGCATACTAATGCGGTGGCTGCTGCTCCCGCCCTCGCTCGCGCTGGCTTTATCCACCCCTCTGAGCTGGAGCCTCCGACTGTCCTCTCCCCAACACACCCTTCTCATTCTCCACCTCACCTTCACAACTCAATACCAGCTAGTCAATTAGAAAAAGTTATTTTTCCAGTGATAATACTAATTACAGATAAAGGTGTAGAACATCGGGACACCTCTGTATTACTGACAAAAATTGTTACACCGTTGGAAAGCAATATGACATCATGTTTAAAAGCTATAAAAATATTCCTACCCTTTGATTCAGTGAAACCACTCCTGGCAATTCACCTCAAGGAAAGAGCCAACAGGAGCAAAACAACTACATACAGATATTCAATGCGGCATTATCTATACTACAAAATTAGAAGCCACTTAAATGCCTAATCATGAAAGAACAGTTAAGAAAATTATGCTGCAACAATTCAATATAATTTTATACATTCATTCAAATTTATAATTATGAGGACTATATAGCAACATAGAAAATTGTTTACAAGGTAATGTTAGATTTCATAAAAGAGAAGACATAAATTGTGTGGAGATTATAATTGCATGATAACCATTATGTGTGCATAAGGAGGAAGGTTTAGAAGAAATGCACAGAAACAAAAATCTGTGTTAGAATTTTTCAAGAATAAAGCAGAGCATTTTAATCAGGGCACCATGTTCTCTTGTGGGATCCAGAGAGGTGCTTTTACAGTGTGCGTTAGACAAGTAGAAATACATAGTATTTTGTGTGGCTGTGTATACATTTTATTTTTCTTTCTTTGTTTTGAGAAGCGGGAGCACAGTTTTTGTTATATTCTCTGAGACCTTTGATTATCATCTCCAAGTTGAGAGCCAGTACTTAATGACTGGGCTATTATTTTATTGTTTTAATAATAAAAAGAAGCCACATGTTGTGGCACATGCCATAATCCTAGCACTCTGAGAGGCTGAGGCAGGAGGATGACAAGTTTGAGCTGAGGTTGGGGAGCTTAGTGACTTAGTGAAACCCTGTTTTGAAATAAAAACATAGAACAGTTCTGGAGATGTAGCTCATTGTGAAGGCTTTGGGTTTAATCTCCAGTACTATAAAAATATTAATAATTATTATTATTAATAAAAGCAAATGAGGTGTCTCCTCTCCAGGCATAGGATCAAAGCTGAGTGCAGGAGTGGGCTTGGGTAAGCATGCTCAAGCAAGAGGGCTCTGACTGGGTGAACTCCCCTTCACAGCCTCTCCCCTGGCTGGGCAGCCCCCCCTTACCCTCCCCTTGGCCTCCCTGCTCTCCAGTGCCCATCAGGCCATACCGACTCTGCCAACCATCAGGCCTGGTGTGGCTCTCCTGTTCGTTGTCCCATGCAGTTCGCCTGCCTGATCTCTGCCTGTTCTTCCCAGGGCCTCACTGTGGGCCAGAGATGGAAGATCCCTCCTTCTGAGACTCCACGTCCCAGCACCCTACCAGCCCTAGTTTCTGGGGTGCAGGCTCAGTCCCCCAGGCTCAGCTTCCCACCTGGATCACTAGCCAGCAAATTTGCCTGTAAAAATGGGGTGCTCTGTAATGGACACCTATAGCTGAGGTGAAGGAAAAGAAGACAAAATGAATATGAAATGAATATTTTCCCCGAATCTTTAGAATCGCCACCAGCTTTATCCTCTGCTAATTTACTAATGGCCTGTCTTCCCAGCACTTGGTTTTCGCCTGACATTTTGGTGAAAGCTTTTGTGTTTCAGCTGCAGTCCATTTTACCCCTTCAGCTGCTGTCAGACTTTTCTCTGCAAACCTTCCAGCTAACCAGAGGCGGCGCTCACGGTCACTGTTCCTTCAGATACAGGAGCCCCTCTCTAGCGAGGATGCGACAGAGACCTGACTTTTAGGGGAACAGCCTTTCCCCACCGCAGTGTCCCGGGCTGTCCTCTTTTGCTTGTCCTGAGCATCCCCCAGGGACAGCAGAAGGCCGCTGTGCTTTTCTTTAGACTCCTTCGCACGGTCACTTCGGTGGGACTCAGCACATCCTTGCTTCTGGTGCAGGCGGCTGCAGTCAGCTCCCCATCTCCCAACAGGTGTCAGCGGCACTGGGAGTTTGCCACCACCAGCTTGAGGGACTGCCATTGTGTGTGCCCAAGACGGAACTGGGGATCGGTGAGGGAGAGGAGGCGTCAGGAAAACCCTAGCTGCTTCCCGGCTGTACAGTCCTTGAAGAATAGCATCAGTTTCCCCATCAGAAAAAACTAACATGGTAATGAGCTGCTTTTCATATATGCATACAGTGCACACTGTGACGAGTCCAACTTTGGTTACTATGTCTGTCTTCTCCTTTGTGTCCTGTATGATCTTACCTTGGATTTTTAGCTAAGTTCTTGCTGCCCAGACCTGATTATTTTCCCAGTCTCCTCGGCAGCTACGTGTGACTACTGAAGTAAGTTCTGGCCAAAGAAATGCAAGTGGAAGAAATATGTGCAACTTTCTGGAAGTGTCTTTGAAATGAAAGCTTGTCCTCTCTTCCTCTGGTCCTTCAGCCTGCATAGAATTGGGATGCAATCAGGAGCTCCTGCAGCCATCATGGAAAATCGAGGAGGAAATGCACATGACACTTTAACAAAATGGAGTGCTCAAGTTCCTAATACCATGGGGTGCCATAACTGCCTTGGAATCCCTCCTGCTGTTAGCCAGGGAGAAAGAAATACATTATTTAATTATGTTATTCTCTTTCTATCGCTTGAACCCACATGGAATCCGAAATAGGAACCTCACTAAGTACTTAATACAGGATAACAGTCCTGCCTATGCATTTTGGAGGCCCTCTCCTCCCCCTTCCAACCCAGCAGCCCTGGCAAGTGTACCTTCTATAATTATAACACTTGCTGAGTGCTAAATATGCCACAGGTAAAGGAACAAATGCTTTATATGGACTATCTCATTTCAACTCCACAACAGTTCTAGGAAGCAGGAACTAGATTCACTTTGTAGATGAGCATACCAAGTTGTAAGGACCATCACAGCAAAATTTCAGGGACTGAGTGGTGCAAATAACCTATTTATATTCCCGCTATCCTGGAGGTCCAAAGTCCAAGATCGAGGTGTGATGGTTATATCTCTCCTGAGGCCTCTTTCCTTGGCGGGTGGAGGACCAGCCTCCTGCAGTGTCTTGACATGGTCTTTCTTCCGTACCTGTACATCCCTGGTGCCCCCTTTGATGTCTAAATTCTCTCTTAAACGTTCACTTGTTGGGTTGGATAAGGCCCATGCCCATGGTAAGTGTTCAATCCTCTGAAGGACCTGTCTCAAATATGCTCATTTTATGAGTTAGGGGAGTAGGACTTCAGCATCTGAAGTCTGAGAGAGTTCAGCCTCTGACAATGAGCAAACTGGATCAAAGATAACTTTTCCAAATACACAGGAACTGGCAAAGATGGCTTCAAACCCCATAATTCTGGTTCCAGACTGGCTCCTGAGCTCATGTAGTCAAACTTCTAGAAGTTACAGTCAGTCTTGCATCTTCAGATACCAAAATCCATGGAAGTTCAAGTCACTTACATAAGATGCTGTAGTATTTTGCATGTAACCTGAAAACATCCTCCTGTATACTTTAAATTGTCACTAGGTTACCCGGAATACCTAAGACACTGGAAATGCTGTATAAATAGTTGTCATGCTGTACTGTGCAGGGCTCAGGACAAGAAACAAATGTCCATGGTAATGACAGATCTATTTTTCAAATATTTTAATCTGTGGTTGGTTAAATCTGCAGATGTGGAACCCATGGATCCAAAAGGCCAGCTATACTGCCTTCCATCCTGTGCTGTCATCTATGATGTGTTTTGTATGACAGTAAGCCCACAGCTCTTTGTGCATTTGATGGTTGAGTCTGTGGGCACCGGTGTGAGCGCTGGGGGATAGCTTCATCTCATGACCATTGTCTTTTGCCCTAACCCCTAGTCAGCACTTGTTAATTACACCCAGAGGTCCTGGTGGCTTTGTTCCTCCAGATCCAGGGGAAGAGGCCCACTGCGGCACCTCTCACCCCTCCTGTCAGTGACAGGAAGAGGTTTGACCACTTCTGGAGGTGACAGACGGAGGCCACCCTCTTGCCACGATGTCCTGTCATAGGCCCCAAACAGTGGCACTAATTGGTCAGACACTAACTCCTCCAAAACTGTGAGCCAGAAGAAACTTTCTTTCTGTATAAGTTGCCTTATCTCTGGTTTTTGTTACAGTAGCAGACATCTGACCAACACAGGGATGTACACAGCACTTTCTCTATGATGAAGTGTGCTCAACGATAACGAGGTGACTCGACCTCCCTATGACATGCTGCCTTCTCACTTTGAATGTTGTGGGAATTTGGAACAAGCTGCTTCAGGGAATAGCGTGAAGGTCTACAGTTAGTGTAAAAAAGAATAGAGCATTTACATTAGATTTAAAGTCCACATCATTGTATTAATACAAGCATTCTAAAATTTTATGAATTCCAAAGTAAATTTGAGTTTATCTCTTAAGGCCCACCTTCCATTCCCCTTCCCACTCGCCAAACACATACAGTGAAGAAACTCAACCTGAAACATCCCCGAAGTATTTGTGCTTGAAGTTAATTGCATAACACCTGCACTTATGACGGATAATCCTTTCTCTGGAGACGTATTAATAATTCATTGCCAAAACTTACAGACAATGTGATCATTGTTGCAGGGATTTGTAGCAAAAATATTCCATTCTGTGAAGGTTAGATTTTTGCCCAGTGATGACATTTTTTTGTACAATTTTTAAGGAAGGCAGATGTTCATCTATTTACTGATTTGCCCTGGTCTACAAAGCCAACAATGATTTAAACTAAATTGCTTTCCATCTTCCCCAAGTACCTCATTTTTAGGATAAAAGGACATTCAGTACAAACTTCAGCTCACATAGGAATGCCCTGATGCCCACTCTGGCCTTTCTTAGCTAAACCTCTTCCAGCATTAAAGGGACGGGCTATGGGGAGGGACAGCTACAGAGGAGAGACTTGAGTAGCTCCGGAGGCCTCTGTCTGAGAAAACCCAATGCACAAGAATTCTGACAAGGCTGGCAGCTTGGAGAGGGGCTTCCTGCTGGTGCCAGCAATGCAAGAGAAGACAGCAGTTGTGGGCTCTATATGATGCTGCATATTAGCTGTGGTGACTCGGACAAGGTACTTCGCTATTCTGAGCCTGAGTTGTACCCTGTGGGTATATTTAGCACTGTGGCTCTCAATATTCCTAGGTTTTGCATCCACAGATTCCAGTAACTACGGATCAAAAATGTTTTTAAGAAAATTACATCGGTGCTGAACATATACAGATGCTTTTTCTGGTCACTATTGACTAACTGATATGGTACAAAACTACTTATATAGCATTTATCTTGTTATACATATATAGATGAATGTTGGCCATATGCAAAAATGACCCCATTTGATCTAAAGAACTTGAGCACCCTTGGAGTTGTTACACCCTGGGGGACCTTGGAACTAATCCTCCAAGGAGACTGATGGATGAATGTCCTTATTTTGTAGTCTGTTATGATGTAACAAATTTCAAAGTACTTAGTATGGTGTCTGGCACAAAATAGTTATTGAAAATATTTTCAGTCTTTCAGAGTTAATTCTGAATTTGCATTTTAAATGATTTTCCATCTAAAAGGGCAAAATCTTAATTTATATGCATTTCTCCAGGAATGTATCTGTTCATCAAAACAAAAAGGGAACCCTGAAAGTTTATGCCAGATGCCAGAAATGTCTGAAACCCTGTTCCCCACTGCCAAGCTGCTGCCTATTTAATGTCCTGGTGTCAGGTGGCCCTTTTTGCCACTCACTGCTGAAGACTGCAGGGGATCTGGAGTTTGCCTGAGACGTGAGCAGGCCGCCCCCTCCCTTCCCAGGGTGAAGGCAGACGCATGGGCTGCCTGTAGCCATTGCTCGGTCTGGTTCATGGATCTTTGGGGAAAGCTGTGCCTGAGGTATCACAGATAGAAACCTGGAGGAGACACGACCCTTGTCCTTAAGTGGACAAATGGATGCTGGAGGAGAGACAAATGGATGAATAACTCTGTGATTGGCATGTGAAGACCAGGAATTATGGGCCTGGAGGAGTCGGGAGCAGCTTACTGGATGGGCTGTCACCTGAGTTAATTCTGGAAGAACCCACCTGTGCATGGCCATGTCCATTCTTTTACCAGAAAATGGATGTAGAGAGTTTACTAAGTGTCAGATGTTGCTCTTGGCATTGCCCTAAGAGCGGTGAGCAAGCAGACATCAGAGAGCACCTCTGCACCTGTGGAAATTACATGCTGCTCCAGGGACACAAAAGACGTCTGCAGCTGGAGGTGGAAAGCAGCGGCCCAGGAGAAGGCAAAGGGGGCCATGTGACCCAGATGTAGGTGGCCTGACCTCTCTCTCCTCCACATCACAGGGGCGCCCCCGGAACAGCCACAAGGGCAGGGACTATGCGCG
Organism: Dinomys branickii; assembly: GCA_004027595.1. Classification (NCBI taxonomy): domain Eukaryota; kingdom Metazoa; phylum Chordata; class Mammalia; order Rodentia; family Dinomyidae; genus Dinomys; species Dinomys branickii. The sequence goes on along the minus strand of PVLD010002743.1, from coordinate 84,520 downwards.
CAGTCAGGGACTGAAGCAATGTGACTCTGGGGCAGCACTCTATGGCTAATCCCTTCTGCTTCCAGAAATGCTGGCCCCTTCTTAGTCTCCTCACAGGGCGGCAAAGAGGCTTCACACTGGTTCCAGTTGGTTCCAGTGCCTACGTCTTTGTAATGTGTTCACCATGGTTATTTGGTTTTACTCTGTGGGGTAAAAAACATCCAACAAATTTTAATCCCCATGAGACAGATAAAAATGCTGATGCAGGGACTGGCGAATCAGTGTACTCAGGGTCATATGGCTCGTTGGTGCCCGTCAGGTGTAGAGACCTAATTCCCTGCTTCACAGCCTGTGTTCATTCTACAGTGCTCCTCTATAGGATGCTGTTGGTATTTGGTGAGCATGTGGTTGGTGGTGAGCATTCTTCACTATGCCAGTCTATCCCAGACATTGCAGGGCTTTTTGAGTCCCTGGGTCCTGACAGTAACATCCAAGTGAGAAGCCTGTGACAGCTGAAAGGCCCTGCAGGTTTCCATACAGCACTGAGGAGGGCTGGTACTCTCTCTCCTAGAGACTGGTGGGGCCCAACTCCTTTCGTTGTGAGTGAGAAAACAGAGGCACCAGAAGCAGGAGAGTCGCTCACAAATCTGTGGTGTGTTAGGAAACGGCTGTCACTCATACTCTGCTCCAGCCCCTCCTCCTGTGCACACGGGGATGCTGCTCATTCATGCACTCATGCAGAAGAAGCCCTGATTACCCACTCGTGCTCCATGTTACATGCCGTGGGTGTGATGTTGAAGAGGGACCCAGTGGTTGCCCTTTAAGAGTTTCAGCACGAGAGGACAGGGTGGTGTCCAGCAAGCTAGTGAACAGTTACAAGGCAATGGGTGGCCACTGTTGTGGTGCAGTCACACAGGCGGCCTAAGAACCTAGACAAGGGCACACAATCCCGATTTAGAGGAACAGGGAAGGGAGATTTTCCCATTCTCTCAGCTGTCCAGAGCTGGATCCTGGTGAAGTATGACAAGTCTGCCATTAATGAAGATGATTAAATAGAGGCTGAACTATCAAATGGATGGGAAAAGATTCCAGAGAATTAAGCATCACATGGGAGATCAAACCAGCTTCTGTCCTGCAGCCCGGGGGCTCTATGGGAGGGTCTACAGAAAATCATCAACATGATGCCCTCCTTTCTGCACTGAGTTAACTCCATCTTAGACTGAGTGCTGGGACCGGAATGTTTGTGTCCCTCCAATTTAACCTCCTCTGTAAATGTCGTAGGGGCAGAGCCTTTGGGAAGCAACCAGGCCTTAGAGCAGATCCCCATGAAAGGCCTGAGTGTTTTCATGAAAGCCACCCCAGAGAGCTGCTAGCCCTTCTACAGTGTGAGGGTGTACGATCCAGAAAGCCAGCTCTCAGCACACATGGGATCTGCCAGAACTTTGGATTTCCCAGCTTCCAAAATGGCTAGAAATAATTTTCTATTATTTACAAACCATCCAGGTTATAGTATTATGTTGTAATAGCTTGAATAGACTAAGACACTGGGTTATAAAAGTATAATACTGGAAAAAAGCTGTTTTTCCTGTAAGGTGCTTTCTATGAAGCAATGATTAAAAACAAACTTAGCTGTATGCACTTTGCCCAGTGGTGCAGGGCGCTCTGTCAGCACAGGCCAGCACCCCTCAGTGCCGAGCAGGAGTGGGCTGAGGAGGGCAAGGCAGGGCAGCAGAAGGGCCCGCTCTGCAGGCAGTTTTAATTGGGCAGTGAGAATTTTCTCTCCAAGGCAGCCAGAAGAGCTAGGGAGAAGCGCTCAGCTCCAATTTACATCGCTCTCTGCTGATCCAGGGGCCGGTGGTTCAAGCGTCAGCTGGGGACAGTTCACTGACAACTCTGTGACAGGGGAGAGAGTCTCAAGGGACAAGGGGACCCAAGAACTGCAAATGCTATTCTGCTTCTAGTGGGCGAGGTGTCAGCTTTCAGCAAAGGCTCCCTGTGCGCAGGGACAGAAAATGCCACCCCGAGAGCTGCTCTGACTGGGTTGAAAGTGATGTTTGTGCCACCGTGTCAAAAGGACACAGCTTGGAAAGGGCTTCGTCACTGGACCTGCTGGTGGCTGCAGATTGCTGATGGCTTAGATTTCAGCTTCAAAGTCTGGAGCCATTGGCACCAGCTCTCTTCGCTGCTTCTGTATTTTAGGTTGGAAGATTTTTACTTGAACCTGACATAGGCCGGGTACCTATGAAATAATTCACAGAAGGAAATGATGGCGATCAGATGTGCTGTACCCCTTCCATCCTCTTTTCTCTGTCCACCGTTTGAATTCTACAACCTAAATGCCCTCCTAATTTCAAATGTTCTTCTCTCCAGTTTGGCTTTAATAAATCATTTCACAAGTACAGGACTGGATTTTCAGTGTGATTTTGTTGGAAGGGAACCTCTGAGACGAACGGGCTTCTCCCTTCAAGGCTCTCCACCCTCCGTGTTCCGCCTTCAGTTTCAGACCCAGACCTATTGTTTTATTGTTTGATTTTTTATTGGTATGTGTTTGCAGTCTGTGAGGACTGCGCTTACCCTGGGGAGCGGGCACCGGCGTGTTATATAGCTCAGCTGCTCTCCTTCCTCTTCTTGCCCCTCCCTCCCCTCCTTCTCGAAGTCCCCCTCCCTTTGCAAAACATTTATCTCCCTGTTTCCTATTGTCTCTCCTTTATTTTGCTCATTAAATCATTTATACTTTGTGCTCGTCATATAAGAGAAGCTATGCAACATTAAGATTCATATCTGATTTATTTCACTTAACATTATTGCCTCAAGGGGCATCCATCCATCATTTCCTACAAATGACTCAAACTTGTCTTTCTTTATGGCAGAGTGGTATTCTGTGGTATAAAAATACATTTTCTTTATCCGTGAGACATGTCTGTTCATTGCACTTGCCGCTGTTGATGGACATAAGGGCTCCTTCTGAGTGAGGTTTAGCTATTGGGAGTTGTGTCGCTGTGAATGGGTGTGCATGTGTTGCTAGAACACGCGCTTTGTGGTTCTCTAGCAGAGATCCCTACAAGAGGAGTAGCTGGGTCAAACCACATCTCTAATTTTACTGCTCTGAGGAGTCATACTGATTTCCAAAATATCTGCATTAGTGTACATTCTCAACAGTGTGGAAGGATGTCCCTTTCTTGGAAGCCCTGGCTGCACTTGCTGTTTTTTGATTTCCTGATGATGGCAGTCTTTCTAGAGTAGCATATTGTGTTAGTTGTTCTGCATGCAGTATCTTTATAATACCCCTAGATCGCTGTTAGCCCCTCTTTGCAGGGGGGAAATTGAGCCCAGAGTGTCTCTCCAAGCCATCTGTAGAGAAATGGATGTGCCTAGAGGTCACAGCGTTAAGTGAGATAAATCAGACACATGAGTTCTCCTGTGGGAGGAACTCAAAGTACACAGAAATTAAAGAGCAAAATAAAGGATAGATAACAGGGAACAGGAAGATAGATCTTTACAAATGGGAAGGGAATCTTCACAAATGAAGTCTCAGTGTTGTTTCAATTCGCATTTCAACAGCCAGAGATGTTGAACATTTCATGTATTTATTGGCCATTTATACTTCCTTTGAGACATGTCTGTTCATTTTGTTTGTCATTTTTGATTAAGGTATTTTGGGGGTAAAATATTTTGGAGTTCTTTATATATTCTAGTTCCATACATATTATATATGTGATACACACACACACACACACACACACACACACACACATATATACACACACACACATATCCAATTGTGTAAGTTGTATCTTCACTCTATTGATTGTTTACTTTCCTATGAAGATTTTAATTTGATACAATCCATTTGCTGACCCTTGGATACTATTTCTTCTACAACTGGGGTTCTGCTCAGAAAGTCCTTACTCGTGCCCATGTCTTCAAGAGTTTTATCTATGTCACCTCCTAGGAGATTGTTTCTGTTTTAATATTTAGGGCTTTGACCCATCTGATTTTAGTTTGGTGCATGGTGAGAGATGTGGATCTATATTTCAACTTCTGCGTGTGTGTAACCAGTTTTCCCAGCACCATCTTTCCTCCATTTTATGCTTTTGGCCCTTTTGTCAAAGATGATGTTGTAGTCAGGGTTTGCAAGAGAAAAGATTTAATACAGGACACATAACTTATAGGATTATTTTATAATATTCACCCAAAGAGTCAAATGCAAAAGAGTGTGGGAGATCTGTCCACACACCGGAGACCCAAACAATCCAGCTGAGGGCCTGGATCCCACAGCAGTGTCCTGCACAAGGCCAGCTGAAGAGCCCATGGCAATGTCCCCCATGAGTCTAGCTGGAGGCCTTGAACCCAGACAATGTCTCATGCAAGTCTGTTTCAAGGACCTGCACGGGGAAGGCCTAAAGGTCAGTGGTGGAAGCTAGCAAGTCTGCACCAGCAGGATGGAGGGTCTGTGCCAGCAGACTGAAGGATCTGCACTGCAGCCAGGAAGTGACTGTCAAGGTAGTGATCAGCACTCCCCACAAAGAGAACCACAGCCTTCCTCAGCTGCAGCACAGACCCAAGTTCCCCCAGTGATGAGAACAGCTGAGTTCGTATCAGGAAAACCAGCATGACAAGCTTCTCCAGGAGAGTCAACAGCACCATCTTCCCTTTCAGTTCTCCTTTTATGCTTTCAGCAACAGTCCTCAGGTGACCTCCGACATGCAGCCCCACGCTGATTCAGTGAAGCAGGGGGTTCCAAGGTGACCATTCGTTAATCTACCATAGGTGCAATGACTTACTTCATGAGCCTCCGGTTGTCTCATCTTCTGTTCCGTTGCCCCTCATGCCTGTTTTGGGGCTAGTATCACACTGTTTCTAATCACTGTAGCTTTTATTACCATAACTTGAAATCTGGGATTGTGTTGCCTCCTGCTTTGCTCTTGTTGCTCAGAATTGGTTTTGCTATTCATGGTCTCGTCTGGTTTCATATGACTTCTAGTATAGTTTTCTAAGGTTCCAAGAGGACTTCTATTGGTATTTTGATTGAGATTGCAGTAAATCTGCATATAAATTTTGGAAGTATGGTGATTTTAACAGTATCAGTTCTGCCTATCGAGGAACAAATGATATCTTTGCATTTTGTGGTATCTTCTTCAATCTCCTTTTTCAGAGTATTGCAGTTTTTATTGTAGAGATCTCGTATTTCCTTGATTAGGTTAATTTCTAAGTGCTTAATTTTTCTTGATGCTTTTATAAATACTATTGTATTTCTAATTTCTCGGTGGATTCTTTATTGATGTACAGGAATGATTTTAGTGTATTAATTTTGTATCCTGTTACATTGTTGAATCTGATTGTTTTAGGAGTCTTCTGAAGGAATTCTTTGGGTCTTCTACATAAATTATCACAGCTACAAATCATTATAGTTTGACATCTTCCTTTATTTACATATCTCTTTTATATCTTTTTCTTGCCTGATTTCTCTGGGTAATTAATATTTCAAGTACTGTATTGAACAAAATGGTGATAGTGGATATTCTTGTCTTGTTTATTTGATTTTAGAGGGAAAGCTTTAAGTTTTCTCCCACTATGACATTGGTTGTAGGTTTGTCATAAGTGGCTTTTATCAGATTGAGATAAGGTCCTAGGTCTTTCACTGCATATTTTCTTTGGGGTTTTTATCATGAATGGATGTTAGATTTTGTCAAAGGCTGTTTCTGTACCTACTGAGATGAGCAGGTGACTTTTGTCCTTGCTTTTGTTTCTCTGATGTGCCACACTTACTGATTTGTGTTTCTGAACGATCTTGCATCCTTGGCATAAAGCCTACTTGGTGCTGATGTATAATCTCTTGGGTATTGTTGCATTCTTTTTGCCAGTGTCTTGTGAGGATTTTTGTAACTATGTAGATTGAAGAGATTGGCCCATAGTTTTCTTTTTCCATTGAGTCCTTGAATTCTAGACCTATCTTGTGGATGTCACACTTTCCACTCTCCTCTGAATCAGAACCATTGTCACACTGAGGAGAAGTTTCTGCCCTGGAGAGTCCCCGCACCTTCTCGACTGTGTTCGTGGAGCCCTGCCTACCTCCGTCCTTCGCATCCATCTGGCTTTCTCCCTGCACAGCTTGGGTTTTCTGTCCCACTTTCTTATCTTATGGTTTTCTCCTCCTTCCTTTGGGCACCCCACTCTTCCCCAAGACTCACATTCTTTACCCTAAAAAAATTTTTTTTTCTAGCAATAGGCTTCTCTTTTAGACATTTTGGGTCTCCCTGCATCTTTAGGTTAAAAGTTATTCCTGATTTCCCCCTAAATAATATTAATCAGTTAATTAACTTTTGCTTAAATGTATATGGTCCCTGTAGAAAATATAGCATTTGCTGAAATCCCCCACAGAAAATGTCAGATACGAGCCATGCTCCTTCCAAGTCCAATCGGTATCATTCTCCAGGTTAAAATGAGGCATTTTCTCAAAGCGCTCATGGCTAACAATCATGTGTTTTCAGGCTATCATGATTTTTTCATACTCTGTTTTAACCAGCTGGCGTGGTCTCCTACAGCCCCACATCCCGCCCCAAGCTTCCCCATCTCTGCACCTTTACATCGTCTATGCTCTTCATCATGCCCCTCGCCTCTCCTTTCCTCTGCTCATCCATATGCTATTGAAACATAAAAGGCCTCTCTGCTACTAAGCCTGCCATAATTCTACCAGCCCCTACCCTGAACTCCCAAGGATTTTACAGTACTTGCCTTTTTATGCAAGCAAAAACTATCATTATATATGTACATGCTTTAATTTCCCCTGAGAACAGTGAGCATATATAACTTATCTCTATATCTGTAGTTTCTAAGTAATTGGCACTCTACAAATGCTTGTTTATTATTACTGTCTGTGTTACTCACCTTGGGCTGCCATCACAAAATATCAAAGACTGAGTGACTTATACAACAGAAGTTTATGTTCTCACAATTGTGGAGGCTGGAAGTGTAATATCAAGGTGTCAAAAAATTTCATTTCTGAAGAGGGGTCTCTCTCTCTAGCTTGTAGAAGGCCCCCTTTCTGCTGTGTCCTCACAGTGGCTCTTCGTTGTGTGAAGAGAGTGAACGGTGTCTCTCTTCCTCTTATAAGCGCACCATACCTGTTGGGTTTGGGTCCATCTTTACCACTACATTTAACCTTAGTTACCTCCCTGAAAGCCCTGTATCCAAATGGTAGTCATATTGGGGGTTAGGGTTTTAATATATGAATTGGGAGGCCGCACAAATACCCCTATAACATCTTTCATCTATTTATGTATAAATCTAAAGTGTAGGTAGATGTTTTGGTTATTCTCATTGCTGGAACAAAATACCCAACACCCAGAGTTAAAGGAGGAAAGATTTATTCCAGTTCACCGTTGGTAGAAGTTTCAGTCCATAGTCAACTGGCTCTCAGGCATCACAATGAAGAAATAGTCCATGGCAAACAGGCAGGAGACAGCAAAGCAGTAAGCAGCAGAGGCCTCAGCCTGCCTCTCTCTTTTAATCCTTTCCAGGCCACCTTCTTTTGGGTGGTGCCACCTAGAATGGTCCTTCCCATTATCCACACCCCGAATTATGCTAAACCAATCAGCGGACTGATTTAGTCATCACACACCCTTGATCCTAGAGTCACACACCCTAGACCGAGCCACCTCTGACAGGCTCTACCTAAGATTGCATGAGGCTTTGGAAAGACATCTAGTTACAGACCATAATGGTAGATGATCTCTGATGCACAGGATAACAATTCTGAGTCATGGTCCACTTGTCATCAATGAAGAAGGTACTGATTTTGTTTATTTTTCAATTTAATTTTTTTATTATTTATTTATTTTTGTACCAGGAATTGAACTCAGGACCTGGTGCTTGCCAGGGAGGCACTTGTGCTGCTGAGCTATGTCCCAAGCCCTGATTTTGTTTAATACACTCTCATCACTGAGACAAGAGAAGAGACACCACCTGACATTTTAGTGTGCTATTTTCCAAACTCAAATCATCTGTATCACTATTGTGCTTTTTGCTATGTCTTCACACTAAATGTACCATTAAAAGTGCTTTTTTAATTGATTCCTGTCTTCACTTAAGTATTTTAGAAAAACCTCAACTGTGAAATCAGGGATTTGGCTATGCTTTTATCATATGCATTAAAATAAATATATTACATTTAAAATGTTTATTCAAATTGTTTACTGTGCCACTCACTAAATAGGGAGGATCCTATTTCCTCTTCCACTGATGTCAGGTCAGCCGCATGACTGGTTTTACCTGCTGGTGTCTGCTGCGGCTCCGGAGAACATCTAGGTGGCATTTCCATGGTTCTAGTTCCATCATTCTGTCTCCTTGGCTAAGGTCTGAATTTGGAGATGTTTTCTAGCTTGGTTTTGAAATGAAGAAAACACAAAGAAAAGCTGAAACTAACTTGCAGCTTTAATATATTTCACAGAGAAATATTTGCTATTGTAAACAACTGAGATTATCTTACAGGTATTTGTTACTGCACCTAATTTAACCTATGCTGACTAACGAAATGATCATTATATACTGATAGTCTCTGACTTAATGATGGTTTGACTTACGGTTTTTCAACTTTACCATGGTGCAAAAGCAATAGACATTCAGCTGAAAGCATACTTTGAAAATTGAATTTTGATCTCCCAGAGTGGTGATGTGTGGTACAATACTATCTAAGGATGCTGGGCAATGACAGTCAGCCACATGCCCCATCAGCCATCTGACATAGCCACCAGTTTTATAAAATAGGTTTTGCTGTAGGTGATTTGTCAGTTGAAGGTTGTGTAAGTGTTCTGGTCATGTTTACAATGGGCCAAGCTAAGCTTTGATGTTTGGTAAGTTAAGTGTATTAAATACATTTTTATGTGATATTTTCAACTTACAGTGGTTTTATACATGCAGGATGTAATCCCATTATGAGTGAGCTTCTATATTACTTAAAGTTATTTTATGTAGTAATAATGCTGAGAAACTTACCACCCTTTCAGAAACATTGCTTATCACCTTCTGAAGACTTGAATTTGAGAGAGGTAACTGTAAGGTGTCTACAAAGTATAACCTAAAACATACAGTGAATGTTTAAATAAAGCAATTTATTACAGTAAAATATTGCCATCAATTTCCCTCAAAAATACTCCCTCACACACACACTTTGAACACCTCATCCCATCATTCTGCCACTCTCTGAAACAGTTCTGGAAGTCCTCTTTCGTGGGAGTCTCTAGTTGCACTGTTTGGTGCCTTGACATCCTGAGTCAGTTCAGAACGTTCACCATAATGGTCATTTTGACTTTGAGGAAAAGCCAGAACTCACAGGGTGCTGGATACAGTGAATACGGTGCATAACGATAGATGGTGATGCTTTTATTGGACAGAAATAGTTGATCAATGAAGTATGAGCAACAAAGACAGTGACTGCTTAGATAAAAAGAGACCCATTGCCATGAATTCCCTGAGCTTCAAACAAATTTATCATTCTTAGCAATGTAACTTTTACAGTAAAAAATTTAAAAAACTTTTTCTAACATTCATTGTATTTTTGATCAACACTTGTATGTATTTTTAAAATGACCCTGTTTTCCTCTTACTGAGAAATGACTTGGGCAGCACTGAAGTACTCTGTGAAAGTTCTACATCCTGACAAATCATGGTCTACAGCCTTTCTGCCACCCTGGCCCTGCCCTTTTAATATGCAGAGTGCGGGATGGGACTTTTTCTCCTAAGGAGGGAAACTGTCGCACTTTAAAAATAGCCTTTAGTCTCAAGAGGTGATGGTGGAGATTTGATGCTGAGACAACCTGAAGGCATTTTTGTCTCAAATACTCGAGTTTCTCCTGTGGACACTTCAAAAACTTCAAAGGCAACTGGACTTTGGGAAGTGCTAGGCTTTGAAGTAGGGCTCAGAGCACATGAGAATGCGTCCCAGGGCTCAGACAGGTGGGTGATTTTTAGCACAAGAGGGCTGTGGGTAAAATAACAACAAAATCCATAGACTCTAAAAATATTCTTTATGTATTTGACCATAACTTAATCTGTATAATCTCATAAAATAAATTTTCTTAAAGGAAGATAAACTCAGGGCTTTTATAGGTAATTGGATGCAACTAGAGACCATACTTATAATTGAAATAAATCAGACCCACATATGTAAACACTGTATTGTCTCCCTAGTGTAAGAACCTGAAAGAGTAAATAAATCTGAAAGGTACAGTAGATACTGTGAAAGGGAAAGAAACTGCTCAAAAGGAAAGAACTGGGATGAGGGAAAGGAGAAATGAATGAAAGAAGGAAGGGAAATATACACACACACACACAAGCTAGCTAAGAGAATTGTACTACTACTTTCTATTGGTTTATTGAAAGGGACAGTTAATATTTCATTGTTTGATCGACCTTTCATGCCTATATCTGGTTATCCGAGCAACTACTGTGAAGACGATAATAAGTAATACAACAACCGTTGTTGATCTCCTATCACCTTGTTTTGAAATTCTGTATCGTTTTCATTGTTTTTCTGTTGTTTTGTTTTTGTCTTTGTTTTTGTTAATTTTTTTGTTCTTTTCTCTCTAAAGTAATAAAATAAAACAAATTTTCTGCTTTGGTTAGCAGATCTCAGTGAAGTGATATATTAATATTCAGGATTATAAAGTTACTGTATCTGCCATATGAAAAGAACAACATTTTAAAAGAACCACATTATCACAAAATGCTTAAGGCCCTTTTGGGAGGCCACCTTAGCTCTAGTTTGAGTTCTGGTCTTTCCGCTTTTTTCCATTCTGCTGCCCCTAAGTAACAATTATCTCCTTTTTCCAAATCAGGGGTCTCCTTGATTCCCTTTCTCTTAAATCTCATCTGCCCTTGAGAGTCAACCTTGGCCTTGAAACTCACTTTTTGTCTTCTGTGAAATCCCACTTTCCTGCCTGTCCTCTGAACTCCTAAGAACTTTGTTTCTTGTCTCAGTGGGATGTTCCTTCCAGCTCCTGGAAGCCCTGCATCTCTTCTGTTGGGATCTCTGCTTTGAGCAACCGTCCCATTGTTCCAGGATTATTCCGAGGCTGAAAGAGCCCTCCACCCTCAGGGTTTGCGCTTTCTGTCTGCGGAGAGGTCATGTGCACATGATGTCCCACCATCACTTCAAACTCACACCCATCTTCTGACCCATGCAACCTTCCTTTTTACTGTTCACCCTGTTCCCATTCTCCTTGGAATCATCTTTTATTCACCCACCTCCTTTAGAACCTCTATTTGATCTATCTCCAGCTAAGACTTTTTCTTGCTTAAGTATTTTAAATTTTTTAAAAAATGTCTTCCAATTCCTACTTCCCATGTCCTTGTCCAGACTCTAGCATCTCCCAGCAGCAGTGCACCATGCTATATGTAAGGTGCTCAGTGCAGCAGACGCTATAGTTGCAGAGCTATTCTCTCCTCCCTTATTAAAAGAGCTCTGGTTACTGGGGAGGGAGATAGCAATACGCCCAACTGAAAATATCTTCTCTGTTACCTACACACCCAGAGGAAAGATCTGGCGCGTGTGCTTTAACTCTGCTAAATGTGAGTTCCAGGAGAGGTCTGGCTTTCCTGAAAACGCAGCCAGCACATGCGTGGCATGAAGATGCAGTGGCTGCTAGATAGCACAGTTTGGGTCAGGTAAGGAAGTTTTAAATCCTACCTCAGAGAGTGTGTTGTATTGAGACTGTGCAAAACTTACCTATTCTCTTTGAATCTCAAAGACTTACTTGTAAAATGGGTGCAAGAAGACTATGTTGAAAAGTAGTTTTTGGAAAAATTAAAAACACAACTATGTACATGAAACATCAAGCATGCCGTATCACAGGACCTTGTCATTATCAAGAAACAATGGATATTATGCCAGCTGATTCTGTTTTCTAAATTTCTACTGTATTTAGAGTAACTATGAAACATGTTTGCACTGCCATATTTTGTCTCTTGAATTATCTGTCTAGTTGGAGATAAGCAGGCTATAAACATACTGGATTGATCATCTTTTCTGCTTGTTTAACCACCTCCAAACTGCCTTGTTCAGTTCTCGATATGTTGTAGGCTCTTAACCCTTAGAAATTTGTTGACAGATATGACACATGTGCTGGAAATCATGTCTCTGAAGAAAGTATTTGCTGTGGTTTATGTACCGAGAAATATAGCACCTCCATTCTATTCTGATCTTCCCCTCCATTTTCTACCTGTAGTAGTCTGTTTTCTCTTACTATTACTTCTTTCTGAGGCTGGGTAACTTATTTTAAAAAGAGGTTTATTTAGCTCACAGTTTTGGAGGCTGAAAGTCCAAATAGTCTTATGCTAGTTCTGACAAAGCCCAACCTGATTACAACACATTACAGATGACAGCAGGGTAAAAGCATGCACAGGAAAAGATCCCATTGTGGGGAGAAAGCCAGAGAGACTGGCATCCCACAATCACTATGTTGATCTCTTCCAGTGGCCTGAGCCCAGGGACCAAATGACCTCTCCTGGACACCATGTTTTAAAAGCTCCATACATTTCCAGACATGGTGGGGCATGCCTATAATCCCAGCATTCAGGAAGCTGAGGCAGGAGAATCGGTGCAAATTTGAGGCCACCCTGGGCTACATGGCGAGTTCAAGGCCAGCCTGAACTGCATAGTGAGACCCTGTCTCGGAATAAAAATAATGAAAATAAAAAATAAAGGCTCCATACAACGTCTCATAGCCACTGCTCTAGGAACCAAACGTCCGACACATGAAATGGAAACCTCGTTCCCTTTCCCACCCCCCAGCCTGCTGTCTTTGGCACCCATCTCTTTTTACCTTCTTCCTTTGTCCTAATTATCAGCCCCCACCCTTTCTACTTCCAGAAAACAAGAGCTAGGGATTGAGAAAGGGATGTACCAAGGCCTCCCCAAGAAGCAGCACAGAAGTGAAAGAACTCTTGACACAGCTTGAAAGCCTGATGCATTCTCATCATCAAAGCACCCAAGCAGGCAGAGACAGCTTCCTGTCCAGAGCTGTCCCCGTGGCCTGCCTTAGCCTGGGGAAGTTTTTTCCTTTGTAGTTGATACATAATAATTATATATATTTATGGGGTGCAGTGTGATTTTTTGGCAGTGCTGGGATCAAACCCAAGGCCTTACAAATGCTGAGCAAACTCTCTACCACTGAGTATATCCCAAGCTCTGCTCTGTCTGTCTATTTATCTATTTCATAATGATTAAATTTGAATCTAATTAGCATACCCATCCCTTAAACTTAATTAACATATCCATCACTTCAAACATTTCTTTGTGGTGAAAACATTCAAAATCTAGATATTTTGAAATATACGTCATTAGCTGTTGTCACTCTGCTATGCAATAGGACATTATTCCTCATTCTTATTATCTGAACCTTTGTAGAGGATTAGGATTCTATAAATAGGCATTCCTAGTTTCAACAGGGGAGAAATTCTAAGTCAAATTGTTCTAACACATTTATTACTCAAGGTCAGTGGGGATCATAAATATGGAGATTAAAGCATCTTTCATGTCATGAGGGTTCCTTAAGGTACAGGGTCTTCTAGCCCGGGCTTATCTTCTTTTATCGAAATGTGTACCTGTAGAAGACAGTAATTCTGTTACCAACACCCAGGATTTGAAGATGGAATATAATAAAAATGAGACAGTGGTGAGAAAAGCTGGTGTACTCATTTTCTCTGTCATTATCTTTGATTTTGAAAAAGCTCTGAGCAGGTGTTACATTTCATTCTTCTGCTGCTCCCTCAGGGAGAGTCAGGCTCTAGGCCTTTCCCACCTGAGGACACGGTGCGGTAGGAGCCATAGACACTGAAGGCCGCTGATACCTCCTTATGGCTGAGAAGCTAATCTGCCAAGAAATGAACGTTCTAACCCAGTGTTTCTAGGGTTTGTTCCAGCTTTTTTTTGTGAAAAGAAACCATCTCAGACGATGTATAGATCATTTGGCATCCAATATGCTGTGTAGGCTCCCCCACCCCCTTCCTTCTCTGACTTGCCCCTGCCCCCACCAGCTATTGCCCTGGATGTGTTGTTAGTATCTGCCTGAGTGTGTGTGTGGTGCGTGCGTGCATGCACTTCTACCTGTCAATGCCTGTGTGCAATCTTGAACCTGGACACTAGTGCTCACATGGTTCTCTAAGATAATTTCTCTTTCATTACAGAGCCCTGCCTCCCGCCCTTCTTGTCCTCCTGCTACCAAACTGCTGTTCTGTGCCTCTGTTGCAATGGGGTCATGTTTTTGACTTCACCAAGAGGAAGCCAGGGGCCTTCAGTGGGAAAGCAAGAGGTTTCCAGTGCTCACCAGACACAGATGCTCCGGAAATAGGGGGCTCATGTGACTTCCATAGAGCGAACTTCTCAACTACAATACCGTGCCCTGTGGGGCAGGGGGCACTTCACTCTTCAGGGTCTCCCAGCCTGCCGGACTCCACAAGTCCCTTGGAATAATTCAACTTCTTATCTAAGGTGCAGGCCAGCTTCCTTAGAACACCAACTGCTCTATTGCACAACAAATCGGTTACATAAGAGGATCTTAAGAAAGAAGAAAATCCTGAGCACTGCATAACTGCCTCTCTCCCGGCTTCGGCCCCAGGCTCCAGCAAAGGGGAGCAGTTGGGAGCAGTGGTCCATTTGTAACAAATGGACCAGGTGACCTTGTTGAAGGGTATTCAAGGGCTTCACACTGTCTTTAATATTTTCTCTGACTCATTCAGCTGCCACTCCACCTTAGCACCCCAAATGCGGGCCCTAATTATCCTGGGTGGAAATAGAAGTCTCCTCATCATTTATTTATTTTTAGCACTTGCTCAAACTAATTGGTAGCCCTGCAACCCATACATAATACAGTGATCTGGAAGAAACTGACAGCCCCTTAATGATGGATGGAATTGTGCTAGGACAAAGCACACAAGGCTCATGCTGCAGCAGGGTCTTGTATGACTGCTGTCTTCTGGAAGTTCATGCTTTCTTACTTGATCTTCCGGGGTTAGTACCAAATTTACACAGCTAAGTATGAAGAGGCCAGAATGCTCCTCTTCAGCCTTCCTCATTTGGCTTTCAGTGGTAGGCTAGTCAGACCTCTACCTGGGGAAAAGGCACTCGGTGTTGTATGTAGGAGGGTAGTATCCTTGAACCCTTTAACAGCCTTCACTGTCTGATGAGGATCAGGAGGAACTGGGGAAGATCACACTTCTAGAGGTAGACCCATCTTGGGGAAATCTCAGCTTAAACATTCATTTACATGACTTCAGGTAAGTTGCCTTAACTTTTACAGCCCTAGTTCTCTCTCAGTAGGGAGAATAAGACTTACCTTCTGTTACTGTTAATCCTGATAGATCAACTTCCTTGGATCAAGAAATGGCTAACAGATTAGTAAAACATGTCGGTTGGGTGTGTCTGGGTGGGTCGTGGAGGTATGGTCTTGGACACTAGATATGGTCCCTCAGCCACTCCTCTTTGGCACAGTTCCCTGCCGTGCTTTTCTGCCGCCATTAACTAAGCAGCTCTGCTCCAGCACACCCTTCCAGAAAGACGTTTCTACCATGGATCCACCCTACCATGTACTGAATCTACTGAAACCATGAAGTAGGTTAGACCCTTCTCCCTTTAAGCTGGGGGTGTCCAATATTGTGTCCACCAGCTAGAAAGAAGACCCATACATCATGCAGGGTCTTTTGAAGTACTGTGGAAACACAAATCATACCACTAAATAAAAGATTAGATATCCAATAAAAATTTCTTTCCTTCTTTGAATTCTCATTTTACCTCATAGAGATTCTTGTATCAAATATAATAATTAATGAAGTATTAGTTATAGCTTGGCTTTTACATCCTTCAAAGACCCATATGCCAAAGGTCTGGTCACCAGGCTGTGGCACTGCTGGGCAGTAGAGAAACATTTTAGAGGCGGAGCCTTCTCAGATGATGCTACCTCATTGAGGATGTGACCTTGAAGCAGATATTGGGATCCCAACCCACCCTACCCTCTCTCTCTTGATCATTTATCAGCTGCTATTAGACAGCTGAGCAGAGCACATGCTTCCCCCATCACGCAGGACCAGTAACCCAGGGCTAGTGCCTATGGACTGCAGCCTCTGAAACCATGAGCCATGTCAGTCTCCTAGACATTTGTCCCAGCATCAGAAAGCTGACCTAGTTCTTCAGATAGGGTAGATGCCCAAATACCATCTTTTTCTGCCCACTGATTAACCTTTTGGAACTGGAGTAGATACCAAGTCATGGCAATATAGGAAAATAAAATCCCCCAACCTGAATGATACATGGGACAAGTTCATATTCTCTAAAATCAAAGAATGAATTTTAGGAACAATGGAGGTTAAGAACAGAATATATTTATTGAAGGAAAGAAAGCTTCTGTCTGAGAGAGGGACAGAAGGGTCCTGAGTGTGTTGCCAAGGACCTTGCCCTTCCTAGGGACTTTATGGAGCAAAACCAGGAGGTGAGGCAGGTATAAAATAGGAGAAAAAGGGAAATTACAAGGTAGGCATGAGGTGGGACAAACTATGGTCAGCCAATAAGATTACAAGTATAATTGTTCAGGTAAAATTGAGTAAACTGGGATCAAATGTGGAAGTAGTCACGCAGCAAGTGGGCATGAACACAGAACAGGGGCTTTTCCTGTAGGGTGTTAGGCTAGGGGCCCTTCCTGGCTTTTTCAAGGTGATTGCTACCTATGTAGAATATCAATCCCTGATGTTCACACCTAGGGAGGTGTGTGGGTGCACTTGTTTAATCCTTTTGTCTTGAGGTCTGTCCCACAGCAAATACCTCTCCATTCACAAGGTTTCTTGTCTTTCATGTTGGCTTCTTCCAGGGCCTGGCCCTGTGTGACTGCCTGTTTCTACCTAACTCAGCTGCTTATAACAATGGAACAAATGTTTACTGAACATACAGTATATGGAAGATGTTAGTTTAGTTCTTGTAGATCTTGTGTTATAGCTTAGAGAGAGACAAGATAAATTGGCAAACAGAAGTTCATAGAGATTTGTTTTAAAAATATGGGAAATATTAGGGTCACATTCCTGTGGTATTTTTTTCATTCAACTCTATTTCATTTCATATAAAACCATCTACTTTTGTATATAAATAACTTTTTCATTTTTTTACATACCTGCATATTATTCCAAAATGTGTATAGACACACACACATGCACACACACATACACACACATGCACCATTACTTAGACATTCTCTTACTGATGAGCATCTAAATGTCCCACCTTTGGGAGAAGAGGATTAGGAAAACCGATATCCTTGTTCCTATGATATAATAATTCATTTTCATATTTTTAATTTTCCATAGGTAATGTGTACCTTTCCATTGCATTCATCTTTCCTGACGACTGTGTGGCACAGTGTGTCAACTCCATTGGTTTTCCAGACACACTCAGTGAGCATCCTTGCATTCTGCTTCTCCTCACTTTCCGTGTCCTCCAGCAGGGCAGCAACTGTTGGTGGTGCAGGATGCAGATGGAACAGGTGACAGGTGAACTTCTGGGTGGCCGCTTGCTGCATATGACACGGACGCGTGTCTTTCCCTCTTTGGGTCTGACCTCTTTGTCCAGAGACTGAGGGTGGAGGTTCCCACATGACCCAGATGCATGTCTTTCCCTCTTTGGGTCTGATCTCCTTGTCTAGAGACTGAGAATGAAGGTTCCCACTTACTCTTGCTTGTTTTTTATCAGTTCACCAGGGACATTGACAGCAAATCTCTGAGGGTACCTAAAAGTGGTTTCGAGTCTACCTAGGTGTCTCTCCGCTCTTCTCTGCGAATCTTCCAATCATACCACTGCCTTCTTAGGAATGTTACTGTTTTACTTCTTTAAAATGGGCTTTATTTTACAGCAGTTTTATGACAACATTTGAGCAGAAAGTAGAGAGCTATCTTGTGCACCCCACCATGTGTACCTCTCTCCCTTCCCCAGCCCAGCCTCCCCATTATCAATATCTCCGCACCAGGATAGTGCAGCTGTTATAGCACTTAGAACCCATAGCACATCAGAGCTCTCTCTTGCCGATGTACATTCTGCAGGTGACATGTATTGACCCTTACAGTGTCACACAGGGGTAGTTTCACTGCCTTAAAAATCCTCTGTGCTCCACCTATTCATCCCTTTCTCCCCAGCCCCTGGCAATCATTGATATTTTTTAACATCTCCCTAGATTTTGTTCTCATGTGAATTGAATAGTTTATTTAATTATGTCAAAAAAGAACCTTAAATACCAATTCAAAAAATTAGTTCAGGTCTATATTGAAAATAATGCCTTGACAGTTTCCAGAACAGTCATCAAACCACCCGTTCCCCAACTAAGAGATTAAAGTTGGTAATCCACTCCAAGATGCTGCATATGATGTCACCCATTATCACTCTGGAATTCCTGATATTTTGCTAAGTTTTCCATTGCCCCTCAGCAAGAAATTTATCTTCTAAGAAATATTTGAACAATAGTTTACAAAAGTTTTCCCAACCATGTGCTTCTTCTAGGATTTTAATAGTAAAGAATGTTACTTGCGCAAGTCAGAACCTGACAACAATTAATTGTTGACAGTTTTGCCAATAAACAAGATTGTACCACAGTTGACAAACAAGTCCCAAAGATACGAAGAGATCCCTAGGAAGCTTCACTCTGCCTTTTGCAGAATGCCATATGATTGAAAATATATACTGTTCTGTCTTTTAAGATTTGCATATTTCAAAAAAAGATTTGCATATTTCTTTTAGTAACATACACTTAAGATACTTAAATGTCTTTTTTTGTGGCTTAAAAGCTCATTTCTTGTTAGTGCTGAATAATAGCATTCATTGTATGGATGTACCACAATTCATTAATCTACTCACAGAGGACATCTTAGTTGCCTCCAAATTTTGACAAATACAAATAGAGCTACAAAAATTATTTGTCTGCAGGTCTCTTTGTAAACATAACATTTTAACTCACTTGGGTAAATACCAATGAGTTCAATTACTAGGGTGCATGGTAAAAATATGTTTAGTCTTGTAAGAAACTGTCAAATTGTCTTCCAAAGACTGGCTGTGTCCATTTTTCATCCCTGCAGCACACAGGGACATGCCACACCCTCACCAGCACTGTGCTGCTGGATTTTGGCTATGCTGATACATGTGCGCCAGTGTCTCATTGTAATTTTCAATTCCCTCATGACACACGATGATGAACATTATTTTTAATTTTCTTATTCCATTTTACTGACTTTTGGTTTGGTTTACTTACTAGTGTTGCCTCTCCACTATAAACGTAATTTTTACCTCATGAAGTGACCAAAAATAAAACAAAGAATAGGGTAATTCTAAACACAGAATTTAGATTTAGAGTTTTCATTTATGTGTGTTTCCCAAGTTTGCAAGCCTGGAGCTAGAAGTCATGTTGGTGGAAAGCTACTGCTCAGGGATGGTGTTTATGTTATATGTCAGAATAGCTTTCAACATTTTGGTCTCAGGACCCTGTAACTCTTTTTTTTATTTTTTATTTTTTTGTCTTTTTGAGATAGGGTTTCATGCTGTAGTTCAGGCTGGACTTGAACTCACTTTGTAGCCCAGGATGGCCTCCAACTCACAGCAATCCTCCTGCTTCAGCTTCCCGAGTGCTGGAATTACAGGCATGAGCCACTACACCTGGCAGGACCCTGTAATTTAAAAATTATTTAGAGCCCTCAAGAACTTCTGTTTATGATGAATAAATCTACTTTCACCATATGAGAAATTAAGAATACAAATTTTAAGCATTTATTAATATATTAAACAGTATCAGTAAACTCATGTTTACACAAGTATAATTTTATAAAAAAGTGCATATTTTGAAAACTCAAAGTTGAAGACTGACATTGACATCTATACTTTAGCTCATTAGAAGACTGCTACATTTGCATATCTGTTTCTACATTCAGCGTGTTGTGATACTGTTTTAGTGTAAGTGCATGAAGAAAATGTAGCTTCATACAGGTGTGTTACTGAGGAAAAGACATGCCATTCTAGGAACCCCTGGAAAATATGTTGGAGAGCCCCAGGAATTTTTGGACCATACTTTGAGAACCATTGGCAGAGTGGCATGTTATCTAGTCTACATTGTCATATTCTTGGTCTGGCGATCAAGTTTCCACAAACATGACTTTCACTCAACAACAAAGACTTTGGTGACATGAAGGGATGGACTCTGGTGGGAGAAATGCCATACTGAAATGCTCTGGATCCACAGGAGCACTGCCCATAAGATATGCTCACAACTTTATCTCTTGCCTATGTAAACATCACATTTTCCTGAAAATAAGACCTACCTAGAAAACAAGTTCTGGTGGATGCCTCTTCTGAAATCTTGCTAGAACTTGTTTTTTGAGGTCTTATTTCCAGTGAAACACGACAGCAGTGGTGGCAAAGAGCAGAGACCAGAAATGGAGGAATTGGGCTCTGTGGTTAAACTTAAGTCAGCTTGATCAGCTTGGGCGTCAGGGAGGAGATTATTAGAGCACACTGCTGGGTGTTTCCTGGAGGCGCGACTTGGATATTGTGTCGGGTCCTTTGTTCCTTTATCTTTGGCTCTGGTTCCAGCTCTGCATCCCAGTCATCAGGAACTAAGTCGCTTTGCTCCGGCATGCCCTTCCACCATGGCCTTCCTTTCTTGGAGCCAGGTGACAGTGGACTGAGTCCTCTGCAACTGTGAGCCCAAGTAAGCCTCTACTCATTTGAGTTCTGGGCAGTAGGATGGGAAGCCCCGCGGTATAGGTCCCGTTTCCAGCCCTGCATAGATACACTTGGGCATGTTAGAAAATGGCTTAAGCTGTCTACCACTCTGTCTCTTTATCTGTGAAATACCCTACTTCAAAATGTTTTCATGAGGACTAATAAGATAAAGCTCTTCAAGTTTTAGCATCTTGCTTAGATGAAATGCTTCATAAACATTAGCTCATAAATCAACAGCACCTAATTTCTCACTCTGATTAATAGTAGATGAGCATGATAAAGCTCAGCAGCAAGACTCTTCTTTAAGAATAAACCAAGAACACAGACACACGTAACTGTGGTAAAAGCAATCGTTTACAGTGGATTTTGAAAAAGAACCCTACATAACAAGCTTTTATTATATCATCAGATTTTCTTTTAAAGGACACTGCAATGACTGTATCTATAAATGTAGAGAAGAGATGAGAATTCAGCAGGTAATTTTCTAAGACATTTTAGCTAATGTCTACATTTTTTTTCCAGAAATACTTATATAGCTGAAGATCTCTATGCCTAACTTGAACCATTTGGGAATTTCTCATTTCCTCCATTCTTCTCACCATTTCATGAGTGAGCTGGGCAGACCTTAACTGGGGAAACACCACCAGGAGGAACAGATTTGTTACTGAGACCTGACCTCCCATAGTTAATGAGGGATCTGGTTAAGCTGTAGCCTCAGAAAGGTGTTTGGATAATTTTTGCTGCTGAAACAGCCCCAAAATAGGAGTTGGGAAGGGAAGAGGACTTTCAGGCTGAAACCCATGGACATGAGCTGCACTTTCATGACACATGAAACTATGTCCTCTCTGGTGGCCTCTGATCTGGGTGATAAGATATCATGTTGAAGCCAGGCCATCTTCTCACCAAAATAGACAGTCTCAGCTGTTCTGGGGGCCAGAGACACTGAGAAGGGCCTGGGGGAAGGCAGAACAATTGCACGCCCAACTTCTGCTCCACTCCAGAGTGAGTCTGCACCACAGCTTTGCCCGCCTCCAGAATTACCTGTGAATCTCCCACCTGGCCCGTACAAACCAGAAACATGTAAGAATGAAGTCTGAGAGAGGTAGTTAACCTAAGACAATCTAAACTGTAACAAAAGCATCATGGTAAGTATGGATTTAGACATTGCACATGGTCAGTCTTTATCAATGTTCCATTTTGGCCTGAAACTTGAGTTGTGTTGGTGGGTGCAACACTCAGTGTGTGCATATTCTGTCGAGCTTGTTGACTGCACTCTTCCAGTTTCCTCTGTCCTTACAGGCATTTTTGTTAGCTTGATCTATTAGTTACCAAGAGAAGTAGATTTGAATTTCAAATTGTTAGGAGAGATTTGATTTGTTTATCTCCTTAAAGCGCTGTCAAATCTTTGCTTTATATTTTCAGAGGCTATAATATTAAGTGAACTCAACCATTTTTATTATGTTGTTTCAGTGTGTCTCTGGTAATATTTTTTGTCGTAGGGACTATTTACTCAGCAGAGATATACTTAGAGAACAAAGGGAAGAGCCATGAAGTTGCTTTTATCTATTTATTTATTTTGCATTTCCTGTTTTGACCTTAATGATGATAAGGGAAAAAAGCTCTTCTCTGTGAATTATGGTAAACCTCTCATCACAGGACATGTATCCCAAATTCCCTCGGCCTGTGTGGTACAGACACTTTATAGAGAACCCATTTAAAACTGGCCCAGGGTTGACTGCTCTGATGATTAGAAAAAGCAAAGGCCCCCAGCCTATAAGACTTCCAATAAATAGAGTTCCACAGAACAGGGTTACTCAGTGAAAAGTAGACATGCACAAATCAAATAAAATGAATAATAGCCGAAACAATAGTCAGTAAAATCACATGCATAAGAGTTTTGATAATAGCATGATCAGACAGAGTTGGTTTATAGTGATGTTATACTGATATATTTGTAATGATATTATACTGATTAATAGTAAGTTTTAAGAGATTAAAGATAGCCCTGCAAATATGAAGAGTTACAAGAGACCATAAGGATGAGCAAGGTGATGGAAATGAGATTTGGCCTAGCTGAAGGGAGTGGATCTTCAGGTCATAACCTTGGAGATGATATCTGGTCTCTGGTCCTTTCCTCTTTGGCTCTTGCCCTTTCTCTTTTCTTCCTGGCCATTAGGAGGGAAGTAGTTTTCCTCTGTTATAAGTGGCTCTGAAATAAACTTGAAGAATGCTTCTAGAAACTAAGTTTGCAACTGAATTTTAAAAATTCATGATAGTTGGCAGTTATTCAAAAGTTAAACATAGAATTACTATATAACCCCACAATTGTGCTCCTACTTTTATATCCCAAAGAACTGGAAAGCAGTCACTCAAGTGACTCAAACACTCATGAATGCACTATCACAATAGGAAAAAAGCTAGCAGCAACTCCAATGTCAATCAACAGATAAATGGATAAATGAAATATTGTTATGGTTTAGATCAGTGATCTTACCTCCAGAACTTATAGGTTCAGAGGTAGGGTTTTAGAAGTAAATGGACAATGAGGGCTCTAACTTTATCACTGGATTAATCCATTCATGAATTTAAATTTGATGATATTATTGGGAAGTGAGGAAGACTTACAAACTTGAGCTTAAGTGAAGGGAATGGATCACAGGAGCATGGTACTGGGAAGTTATGTTTTTACCCCAGCCCTTTCTGTGATCTTCCACCCTCTGGTTCCTACCTTCCACGAGGTGAGAAGCTTTGCTCCAGGACACTTTTCTGCCATAATGTACTAAAATCATGAGCCTAAGCAAACTTTTTTCTCCTTTAATGTGTTTATGTCAGTTATTTTGTCACAGTCATGCAGAATTGCTTAACACAGAAAACTGGTTCCAAGAAGTGGATCTTCCTATAACTATACCTGTGTTGTTCAGAAGCCTTTAGAACTGGTTTGTAAGAGGAACTTGGAAATGTTTGGAGATGTGAGACAGAGAAGTCCCAGAGTGCTTTAAGTAGAGCTTAACATACGATTCCATCAGGTGCTCAAAAGACCAGAATGCTGAGAGGAATGTAGACAGGAGACACTGCGATCATGAGATATCAAGTAGAATGAGGACAATTAGGACTGGACTAGAGGCCATGCATGTTACATTCTGGTAAAGAATGTGTCTGAATTTTGTTCATTTCCTGAGACTGTGGTTTTGAGTATAAAGGCAATGGATTAATTAATTAACCTGGTGAAGGAAATTTTAAAGCAGCATTCAGTTGGTGGCATGGGTACTGTGGCTGCCTTTAACTAGATTTATAGTAAGAATCAGAAATAAGAACCAGAGTATAAAGATTTGAAAATTTTGCAGTTCGGCCAGAAAAGAAGCCTGTGTAGAATGGGGGCCAAGGAAGGTGTAGCTGAAGAGATCAGCACCATTAAAATTGAGCCACGTATTTTGCAGCAAGACAATAGAAAAGATGCCTGGGAAACATCTCAAGGATTGGCCAGACCACATCCACCAAAGGTTCAGGGTATACAGGGATAATCTTTTTTCCAAGACTTTACCTTGAGAAAAGTCTGCTAAGGTCTGCCTAAGAAGTTGTTCCATCAGGATCCATTTCATTGTGATCAGCCATGCTGGCATTCACATGCTGCAGTGTGTGAAGTGAGACTTGTTACTGCTCCAGCTGGCACCAAACCTTGGCATCATCCACATGGCACTGGTTTTGCAGGCAAGCAGAATGTAAGACTGACAGGGTCATGGAGGCTTCCCCCTGGATTTGGAAGAAGGCCTGGGAGGCCAGGCAAAGTGGATAGAGTTGGATTCCCTTCAGGCAGCTCCTGAGAGGTGATGTGATTTGATGGAATGCAAACCTCAAGAGGTTTGTGATGTCAAGAACAGGAAAGGTCTGGAAGAAAAGCCATAGGCAACAAGCAGATGTAGCCCAAAAGAGGGATCATGCGGGTTGCAGCCAGCAAGGCCATAGGAGTGGGGCTGCCCAAGCCCTTTTAAGCTCATGTTATGTCATCATGTCCCCCAGATGCTCAACAGAGAGCTAAAGGATTGATTGTTTGCCCCATTGGATTTCAATCTTGCTTAAGTACCATCTCTCCTTTCTATGCCTCTGTCATCCCTTTTGGGATGGAAATGCTTACCCTTTGTACTTTGGAGGTACATAATGAGTTTGTGAATTTTTCAAGTGCTTGTAGCAAAGGTTTGCCTTAAGCCTCAGAGAAAACCTCAGACTTGGACTTCTGAGGAAAGCTGGAACTGTTGACACTATGGGGATTTTTGGAGGTAAACTGACCTGACTTTGCATAATAAAACTGACATAAGCCTTTCAGGGTTGGGGGAAGAATATTATGGTTTGGATTTTAAATGTCCCCACAAATTCATATGCCAAAAGTTGGCTGCCAGCTAATAGGATCCTATAAGTTCTAATTTCATCGAGCAGATTCAGCTATTGCTAAGATCATAATTTGACCTCATTATGGAAAGGTGATAGAAATGAGATTTGCCCCAGCTGAAGGGAGTGGATCTTCAGGCCATAACCTTGGAGACAATAGCTGGTCTCTGGTCCCTTCCTCTTTGGCTCTTGCCCTTTCTCTTTTCTTCCCAGCCACTAGGAGGGAAGCAGTTTTCCTCTGTTACAACCTTTTACCATGTTTCTGCCTCACCACAGGCCTAAAACAGCGGAGCTGGTTTATCATGGACAGAAACCTCTAAAACTCTTGAACCAGAACAAACTTATCTTTAAGTTAATTTTCTTAGGAACAATATTTTGTCACAGCAGTGCAAAGCTATCACAAAGCAGCATATACCTACAGTGGGATATTACTGACCAATAAAGAAAAGTAAGATTCTGATACATGCTCTAATGTCGTAAATCTTGAAAACATTGTTAGGCAGAAGAAGCCAGAAACAAAAGATCACATATTGCCTGATTCATTTATGTGAGATTTTCAAAATAGATAAATCCCTAGAAACAGATTGGTGTTTGTCATGGACTCAGGGTTGGGAATAACAGGAAGTGACTTCTTAATGGTCAAGGGCTTTCTCTGGGGCTAATGAACATGTTTTGATGAAACAAGATAGAAATAGTGATTGTACAATCTTGTGAAGGTGCTAAAAGCAACTAAATGTGCACTTTAAATGGCTAATTTCACTCTATGTGAGTTTAATTTCACCTCGATAAAAATGCTCATTGGCTGTGTTAGACAGATAATTTGACACAGCTGAATGGTCAATTAGTGAAATGAAAAATAAATGCCATTCAATTACACAGGATGTCACAGAAAGACAGTGTGATATGCAAGATAGGTTAAAATATGTAAAGGCTAGAGTGAGATGGTCCAAGTTCTAGAAAGAGATAAAAGACAAAATGGGAAGAATAAAAGGTATTTTTCTAGAACTGTTTGTTGAAGAAATTTGACCTTCAGAATAAGGAAGTGTCCAAAGTCCCAGGGTAGCTAAAAAAAAAGGACATTCACACCTGAACATATTCTAGTAACTTTAGAATGCCTGAGGACATCCTAAAAACAGCTAGAAAAAAATGACTTCCAAAACAATGATAATTAGACAGATGGCCAAATTCTGAACAGTACCAATAAAAGACAAAAACAAGAATAAAATAGTCAGTGTGCTGAGAAAAATGTTATTAGTGTAGATATTCAAAGAAAGCAAAAACAGTTTTTAATAATGAAGGCAAAAATACTGTATTTCAAGACAAACCAAAAAAATTGACTTTTACTAATAATGTACTACTTTCTCTCCAAAGAAAATTTTCCAATTGAGCACCCAATTTTTGTCTGGCATATAAGGAGTTTACAAGTTGCCATTCCATCCTAACAGCAAGAAAAAAGCTGAACAAACTGAAAACCAACAACTCTTCTTAGATCTAACTGAGAAGTGAGGTTACAGAGCAAATTGCTGCCCCCCAAGTTGGAGAGAGGGGTGATACAGAGAACAACAACCAGAGAACAGTCCCTTGAGCAGAAACCAGCACAGGGAAGGGATACCTGAGCTGTAGTTGGTGAATTGCTGGAAGTTCAGTGTGTTCAAGTCAGAGTCTTAGCTCCAGGAGGACCTAGTCACAGTTGAGAAAGTTCTCACACTCTTTTGAGTTATTCCTCTAGGAGCTTGACCAGTTCCTCATAAGGATAACTGGAAAAAAGTCCTCTTATACTTTTGGTAAGAAGTGAGAGAAACGAGACCATCCTGCATATGCCTGTGCAATGTGTTCTTCCTGACAGAGCTCAGGAGAAATCATAGTAAGTTTTCCTGGAGCTTTTATCTCTCAGATTTGTCCACATGGAGCATCCAGCAATTGTGAACTACAGTTCAGGCCTTCCTCCAGCTGCTGGGGCTCCCAGGGAGCTTTCTGCTCACAGGACTCTCCTCTGGTAAGTAGCTGTTCTCTGCGTCCGCCGGGCTCATCCATGGTTTTGCTTTCTGAGGCTTCAGTTAACCGTGGTCAGCCATGGTTTGAAAATATTAAATGGAAAACTCCAGAAATAAACAATTTATGTATTTTAAATAATTTTATTATGCTATATTGTTACAATTATTTCATTTTATTACTCATTATTGTGCATCTCTTCCTGTACCTATTTTATAAATTAAATCTTATCATAGTGTGACCAGGTTTTGGGGCGTTGGGGTCTCCTTTTGGAGGTGGTTTCCAGGTTCTTTCCATCTAGAACAAAGAAATGAATGAGACAAGCCAAAATTGAGGGAAAGTTTCACATTTATTTGAGGTAATAAAAATTAAACTAAAAGATAAGGGAGAAACTAGCAGAGTGAACTTGGGTTGAGTAAAACAGAGGAAAAATAAAAACCGAAATAACAATATAGAACAAAAATACACCCTGAGGGCACAGGGTGGGATACACTAAAGTACCATGATACCCAGTGCTTAATGGCGTCTTGTCCTTTTATTCGTTCCATACATGGCGATTTCTCTTGAGAAGTCCACATATGGGATCCTGAGAATTATTTGCTACATGTGCTCTGGGATCCAGTCACAGTTGCTGTCTCAACCACCCTTGCTGTCACACTTGCTCTCTCAACCACCCTTGTCCTGCCTCCCTACCTCAATAGGTATGCATGTATAGGAGGTACATAGAATATGTAGGGTTCAGTGTACCTGTGGTTTCAGGCATTGAGTGGAGATTTTTAAATAGATCCAGAGCAAATAGGAAAAGTCTATTATAGTGCAATTCCAATGTGAAAACAGCTTCAGAGGTCTTTGTTATGGATGGAATTCTGTTTCCCTCCAATTATAATATTGAAGTTCTAACCTTCAGTACCTTAAGATGAGACTATATTTGAAGATGAGGGGTCTTTAAAGAGGTAACTAAGTTACAGTGAGGTCACTGGTGGGTTCCTAATCCATATTACTGGGGTCCTTATGAGAAGAAGTAGGAAGCAGACATACTCAGAACAGCCACTGAGCACGCAGAAAGGGACACCTCAGGAGAGAGGCCTCCGGAGAAAGGAATCTTGCCAACATCTGATCTCAATTCCTAATCTCCAAAACTGCGAGATAATTTCTGCCCTTTCAGCCTCCCAGTCTGTGCTACTTTGTTATGACAGCTCTTGCCAAGTAGTTCAGCCTTAAATAAGAGTAATTAGTTGTGGCACTAGCAATAACTTGTTACCCCAGCTCTTTCCGGGTCGTCTCCTTCGGAGAGTTCCAAAAAAATAAAAAGAAGTGGCCATGTGCTACTGGAAGAGGTCTTCTGGTTAGTCTGCGCTTACAAAGACACTTTTTATAATGGGCCTTGGCATAGAGGTAACAGCATCCTGCCCTGGGGCGGGTCTCACCATTGTCCTCCTCTGTGGGCAGCCGCAGACAGCCAAAGATGCAATGCGGTCCCAGGGAGTGCCATCTGGGCAGAAGTTTCCAAAGAAAACAGGGGGCTCTGGCTCTTGGACTTGCCATTCAGATCCAGTTTAATTGTTGACATTTATAAGAAAACAAAGTCTTGTTTCTTTCACATCACGTCGAGCTGGAGCCCAGTGTGAACCTACATGCTGATGATGAGGGAAATAGCAATATTGTAATAATCATTTTAGAAACATTTTTCTCCCACCAGCTCTTGCTGGTCATATTTAGACGCTGGAGACAGCTTTAGGAGTGAGAACCCTGTCCTTTAAAGACTTCAGTTTCAGGAGTCCAGAATTGCCACTGATTTTATCTTTTGTTATTCATATGTGCTAATCAAATTACTGAAATGTTTTTATTTCTTCCTGTAAATGCATTCATTTAGGAAACACTTTCTATCATTCCCAATTTAATCATTTAATAAAAAGGCTTCTTTCATTCTCCATTTTCCCATCTAACTCTTTTTCCCACATTGAGATCATGTTTCTCATCCACAACTTCAATGTGTGATAATTTTACATTTCTATAAGGTTGTGCATTGAGGTCATTTCTTTTTGGTACAGTATTTTCCCTCCTGGGAAGAGAAAGTTGTATTAATATGCTCCTAATAAGTGCAAGACTTTGTTCTGTGGATCTTTTCTTTCCTTTTTTCATCCCCTGGGGGAGTGGCGGCTAGAAATCTGTGCAATCCTTGTTTAAAAAAAAAAAAAAGAAAAACAATAAGATACAGTTGGTCTCTGTTGATTACTTAAGGGGTCTGGTGACTGTGAAAATCCTGATCAAAGGCAGTGGGAAATGAAAGCCGAGACTGTGAGACTAGAAGCTGAGGGACAGCAGGACTTAGACAACAGTGACTGAGCTCAGCTTGTGATTTCTAATTTCTTCTTGTATCTTCCTTTCCTCCTATTTTTTCTTTTTTTATTTATTTCTGCCTTTTTATCAATTCTATTTTTTCTGCATTTTATTTTCTTCTTTCCTGCAAAATGGGAATCTATTAGGTTGAACCACTGATCAAAACTGGACAAATACCAGGAAATTTATGCACTTCAGCCTGATACAACAAACAAAATTCAGGATTTATACATTTTATTTTTATGAAGCACAGAAAGAGAATACCAGCAGAATATTATTTTTTAAATAGAGGTTTTCTTTCCTTATCTGAGAAGAAAATATGTTTAGAACTTAGAGTCAAAGCATCGGGCTGGACAGACCTGAAAGGGAACCCCCCGCTGCACAACACATTTTTTGTAAGACCTTGATCAAGCAATTTTCATTTCTCTGAGCCTCAGTTTCCTCATCTACAGAATGGAATCAGAATAGGATCGTAGAGGACTCTTCTGAGGACTGAACTGGTCAACAATAAAAAAGCATGTCACCTCATGGAATGACACCTTGTTGTAGCATAACACACATGTGTATCTGTTTTATGATGTCTTCAGATTTTCTTGGTGATTAGTGAAAAGCAAATTAATTAAAAGCATTATTTATGGAGCACTTATAATTTTGGGAAATATGTGTAGGATTAAAAAAGAACACACTCAGAAAAACGTAGCACTCAATGACTATTAAATGTGTGCTAGATATCAAATTGTAACTGCTAGTACATTTCATGTGTCTTGTGAAAACTGGGAATATTCCACTGTGTCTTATTTAGTCAGGCCCAGGAAATCCGTAAGGACAGTGGGCACGGCGATTCTCGGTACCTGGTAGAAGAGAAAACCTTCTCCCACCCTCGGCAGGCAGTGAGAGATAAGCGATAGAACTGAATCTTCAGTTGCTGGTTTCTGCTGCATGTGGATGACAACACTGACTTTTCATGTTGTCTCAAGTTCATTGATAAGGCCATTTTCACTGAAGTGAAAAAGTTGATTTCTGTAGCATCCTTATATGGACACTGAATCCCCAGGCGGCAACTGAACATGTAAGGGATTCCCCAGCAGTTAATGTCATTTGTGCTGTGTTACAGACGTCACACACACAAGGCTTTGGGGTGTGTGTGTGTGTGTGTGTGTGTGTGTGTGTGTGTGTGTGATGGAGAGAGAGAGGAAGGAAGGGAAAGAAGGAGGGAAAGAGAAAGAAAAAGGGAAGGAGGGAAGGAGGGAGGGAGGGAGAGAGAGAATGGAGATACAGTGTCAGAAATCAGGGTTCTCACCTCACAGCTTCAGGAAATCTGGAAACCAAATTTTCCAGCAAGATGAGGCTCTCTTGCACTTGCATTGTACAGTCCAGACATTATTTCATGACTACATCCCAGGGTACCAGGGAGGAATTTCTGTTGAAATACTCCCTTGGCGCTAGAATGCTGGCCCCGATAGTCCTCAGATCATCACACACTGGCATCCTGTGGGGATTACCAAGAACCTCGGTCTTGAGAAAGTGAAGGAATGCATTGTAGCCACCGCTTCGGACATCGACAGCTCATGCTCCAGAGTCTGGGATGAATGGACGCAAGAGACGCGTGTGTTTGTCCCTTTGTGGAAACAATTGTCACAGTTGCTTTATAACTTTGGATCTGACTATATGTTATTATCTAACTTGATTATGAAGTAAGATGCTTTTAAACATATTTCATGATTATGGATTTGCCTTTCATTTTCTTCTGCAGATTCTGAAGCTTGGTTGGAGGTGTGTCAATGTCCCTGGCATTTGTGAGGGACATTCGTGTACTCAAGGAAGTTGGAAATCCTTGCCCTAGGCCTGCTCGTGCACTCTCCTGGGATCTCCATCCTGCTCTGGTCTGACCTAACTGCACATGTGAACATACCATTTGACCCTGGGGAATTTTAGGAAATGTATCTTACCCTCTCCAGAGCAGAGTTCTCAAGAGCAGTAGGTGATAAATTCCCCATTCCTCCTTCTGGTTCCTTAGGGCACAGATGGTCTTCTAAGGACTTTTGAGGAGAAGTACCACCACCAGCCCTGTAATGCCAACTTCCCATAGTTGGACCTGGAGAACTTAGTCTTTAAGAGACTAACTCTTAAAAGTATGAGCCTATCAGCAAAGCAAACTGCATGTCACACTCCAGCCCACAAGGTAAAAACGATGGACAAACAAATGCCGGAGCCAGGCTCACCCCTAAAGAATGGCCTACCCTGTGCTCAGGAAAAGCTCCAGATACCACAGTGGGGCTTCACTGGCTTCCACGGGGACCCGAGGAAGCTGCCAACAGAACGCTCCCTGTGACGTCTCACTAACTTCACTCCTGCCACATCCCTCGTGCCTTGGGGCCTCAAGGAGCCACCCTCCGAGGTGCCACTCCTGGGCTCCAGCTGGAGGAGGATCTAAACATATATGGTCTGCCACAGCTCACGGCAGTATGAAGACGTATCTGAGCACTCATTCTACCTTATCTGTGGCTGCTCCTTGCTTTTAGTTTTGCAGCCAGCATTGAACTCTACTCCAAGAGGATATTGCCTCACAAGCTGACAGTTCTCAGAAAGAGGAGAAAATGTCAGAATGCGGCAGATCTCCTGAGCTCATTGCTGGAAGCAATACGGATTGTCTAATTAAAGGATCCACAAAAGCTTGATTTCCTGGAGCAAACCTGTAACACAAACAGAAAACCTGATTTTCCTGACTTGCCACCTTGCTGGCCGCAGCTCCTGGACCCTCCCAAGATTTCTTCCGCTTTTCTCTCAGCTAAGTGCCTCTTTGTCCTCGCTCCCTAGCACAGCCACCATTGTGACTGGCCTTTGTCGTGGGTACCCATTGTGTGACCTGCATTTTGCCAGGGGTGGGCTCGTGCTGGATCTGCAAATCAAAGTGCTGAGGCTGCTGAAGTAAGATTGTCTGACCACAATCCACCTGGCATCCATCAAAGACAAATAAACAAGCTGTGCTTATCACCGAGCTGCCTGGTGTAGCCAAACTGTAAATTAGAAATGTAACAGCCTTTCTAGCTGCATTATGTGGCCGAGGCAAGGCCCCTCACGGCCCTTGGTCTGACCTGTAAACACGAGCACTTGAGTGTTGTCCTCTATGGCTATAGCTTGGGTGTGAACTTTGTTTTATCTTGTCATCCTAAATTTGGAACACACACACACACACACACAATACTGAAAGAAAAATATAAACAATGATTGCCTTCCCCTGGGGACTATGGGCACTCGCCCCCTTTAGTTTTATATCATCCAAAATTTTTATGATGAAGACTTAATCATTTCTATAACTTAAAAAAACACAAGCAGTTACTTTCAGTTTTCAGATGTTGAACCAGGAATCCGAATTTAAGTGTCGGGGTGAGAGATGGACAAGAAGAGCTTGAAGAGTAGGCAAATTCTGACCTAGACAGAGGGTCTGGGTGGAAGTCAGAGCTACTGCAGCCCCAGCAAACCTGCCCAGCGTGCCCTGCCCCCACTCAGCTCTGTGTCCTGCAGGCAGCTTGTTGGTTACAGCCAGCAAACTTGGGCTTTCTGCTGAGCTGGCCCTAATCTTCCTGCAGGATTTCAAGCCCAGGAGTGAAGCTAGCAAGGTGCTTTCTCTGCCTGCCTTGCCTCTGCCTTGCCTACCACTGTGGACTTTGCCTGAGGAAACAGTAGTCATGGAGCACTGGTGTGAGGACTGCGGGGCTTGTTGATATTTTTAGGTACATCTTTCGGCTCTTCCTTTCCCCTGGTCTCCCAGGTGAGTGAGTTGGAGCAAAGGTGGTTTATCAGCTCATGTTGTACTTTTTTCAGTGTTATGAAACTCATCTTTATCAACACCTGTGTCCGTTTGACTGAAGCCACCAGAGCCTTCCCATCCATCAGTCTTAGGCCTCTTGTCTACACAGTGCTCAGAAGAGTTGACTAAGCAGCTTGGTTGGTTTGGGAAATGTGTAGATGGAATTCTAGTCAAAACATCAATCACTTTTAACTTTTTTTGGTGGTGCTGGATATCAAATGTGCTTGGTAGGTGAACACTGTATCCCTGCAGTACATTCCCAGCCCTCATCAATCACTTCTGCAAGAAACCAGTCATACTGATTGTGTGGTTGGGTGGTTCCAATATTTGAACGAACACTTTATTCCGATTAACTTGACACCTGAATCGAGTCTAAGGATGTAAAAGCTCTCCCCAAATACTCTGATCCTTTGATGTTGGTAAACATAAATGGAGTCCCATTCAAAACACATTTTGACCAAAAGGTTGAGCTTTGAAAAATGTCTTAGAACTTAGTTCGAAGTATTTGTCCTATGGAGTTTGAGGCTGTAAATTTTGAACTCTGATGAAGCAAATCTATATTCTTGCTGCTTAAAAGGTCCTGCCAAAAGATTTTCGTATGGGTTCACTGTGAAGAGATGATACTGATGCAAGTCATGAAGCCAAGAATCACTGAGGGCCATGCAAATCTGCAGGCCCTTTGGCTCGGAGGCAACATTCTCAAATGCTGAAATCATCTCGTATTCACCAGAGGCCCTGGATCTGCACGTCGATATGTGAAATTGGATGCTAATACCCAGATATTGATTTTTCTGAGGGTGAGTGTCAATATTTATAATCCCAAGAGGGGGAAACTGTTTGAGGCAAAATCAAAGTCATGATGGTGACTGCCAAGGTCACGGCTAAGAGGTAATCTTGTCCTTCACAGAACAGGTCAGCACCTTTGCCCTTAAATTGTGCCAAGTTACTTAGATAGTAAGTAAAAATTTTCCTTGGTCCTCTGGACATTTCCAGTCTCTGTTGTGCAGTATCTAGGTTATGTGAAATTCCAAATATCTAACTATATGTTTCCTACCACACAGATTTAGTAAAACTAAAACCATCCAGGTGGTGGAGGATCTCCTCAAATGAATTTGTCAGGACTACTTTCTGCAAGATTGGGTTGTTTACCCCATAGTATGGCTGTGTTTCTCCTGCCATCATACCAGGAGTGGGTCCCTTTTCTCAGGGTCGAAGAGGTAGGCAAGAAAGCTCAGAATCCCTGGAGTCAAGATAAGTGTCCTCACATTAAGAAAAGACGTAGTGATAGTTCCTAATCCTGACTTCTCATTATAATCATAATAAAATCTTAATTTAAAATCTCCTAAGATTTTAAATCGATTGACTTTCCCAGGGTGTAGGTGTCTGTATTTGTTTTTTAATGACTCTGATTCTAGAGTGCAGCTAGTGTTGGGAAGCACTGGTCTGCAGGGCGAGGCCCTTTGCTGCCTTCCCGTTTCATCCTCCCACACTAGGATTTTGCTCTCACTTGCCCATTGCCTATGTCCTGTGGCTTTGCTTGCCCTGCTTCTTCTGTGAGGAAGGCCGCCTCGTATCTGGGCACTAGCCACCTATTCTTCCTTCAAGCCACAAATCGTCGCTCCTGTCCCTATCTTTGCAGTGTCTCCGACTAGGTGCCCTTCTGAACCACATCGGACTTTTCCGTGCGCCTCCAGTAAACCACTTGTCACACCAGGGCAGGTGAGAGTTTGCAGACCGGTTGCCCATTGGAGGTGTTGGGTTCTCTGTGGTGAGAGGTCCTGCCTGCTCCCTCAGGTATCAAAGCCTTCTTGGTTTAGTTGCTCAAGTCACCGTAACTACTCCATAAATATCTGTTACAAAGATGGGCCCAAGTCAAAGTTCATGTCTAGGGTCTTGCAGAAATCAGGGAAAAGTTGGCTTATTTCTATACTTTGGGGCAACTAGAATATTTTTAAATGAACAAAAAATCTTAACTTTTAAATTTGAGATTTGATGTGCAAGTGAGACCTGGGCTAAATACCCACCTCTAGTCCTCCTCCCTGTGATGCCTCTTTGGCTGCAGGTGGCATAGCTCAGATAATTTCATCCCCAAGGGCTCTTGGGGACACATATGTTATCCCTTTCTCTTCTACCAGAAAAGTGGGGTAGATTTGTATGCCAACTTGGAGGTGGGTGAATAGCAAGGCAGACTGTGGTAAAAGTGTGAGGTAGAGAGTGTACACTGGGTGGCGTCTTTCTTTTCTTCCATTCCCAGGCTTCCCTTGGCCATGGCCGTTTCCCCACTCCAGAGCCTCCTTTCCTTCCATTTTTGAGTAACTGGTTATTGAGAGCAATATGTTTTCATCACGATTTGGCCACCTCATAAATTTATCATATGCACAGAGATGGGAATCAGGGAGTCAGCGTCAAACAAATGTCAGTATCAGAACTCTCAGGAGAGTGTCTGGGCTAGAAGGGTGTCCCCGAGACAGCCGTGAGGCCTTGTTTGAGAACCGCTTCATCACTTGTGCTCCATGATTCAAAAGAAGCCTGTGTATGGGAAATCACAAATCTTAACGACAATGAGCAGAAACGTATTTTTTAGAAAAGTTACACTCTGTGAAGAAGTCTTAGGAATGTCAACTCATATATTTTGCTTATCACTTTTATGTTTGTACAAGAGCTCTCTATTTGATGAAAGTTTGTGTCTAAACAGGGATTCTTTTAATATTCTCATGTAAAATTCAAAGCCATGTCACACTTTAATTTGTTATGTTTCTTCTTGTTTAGTGGTGCATAAAATAATGGGCCCAGTGTTGGTTTTCTAAGGATGCCCTGACAAAGGACCACGGACTGGGTAGCACAGATAACAGGAATTGATTTCCTCACAGCTCTAGAAATTGTGTGGGTCCCAGAATTCTGAGGTGGGGAAGCGTAAGTGCTGGCTTCTCCCGAGGCCTCCCTCTCTGCTTGTGGATAGCCGCCTTCTCATGTTGGCTCATTGTCTCAAGCACATGTGTCTGAGCTGTTTGCTCCTCTCTTCACATAAGGGCACTAATCACAGTAAAGCTCACTTTCATGGCCTTGTTGCAACTTAATTCCCTGTTTACCTGCCATCTGTCGGTACAATGACCCCTGTTTCCTCAGGCAGGGCGGTTCTAGGACTGCTGCAGATACCCACATCCAAGATGCTCAATCCCTTATCCAATATTGCATCATATTTGCATGCAACCTATGCATTTCCTCTTATATACTTTAAATCATCTCGACATTGCTTATAATACCCAATTTAAAATAAACGTAGTTATACCATATTGCTTAGAGATCAGTTCTGTACATATTCAGTTCAGATACAATCACTGTAGCGCTAACCACTTAGCACACAAACAAGACTGAACTCAAGTGAGTGCCAGAAGACTATGGCTCGGTGAGTGGCAAGCTCTGCGGTTGCACACATCTCCACTACACACCACATCACAGGCATATAGTCAGCATGGCGTGTGGCAATGGTAAACTCAAGCATTGCTCTTCGGAATGTCCTGGGATTCCTTTTTCAAGTGCTTTTGATCAATGGTTGTTAGAGTGCTTGGATGCAAAATTCTTACTGTGTGGTTTCATTTTAAGATCCTTGAAGGGGGGCCAGGTCTTTAAATATGGATTTCAGAGGAGCCTAATCCAGCTCATAACAAAGGCTTTACCAAGGGTACCTTCTTAGTTTCGCAGGAACTTAGAGAATGAACCTTGAAGCTGTAAATGACATTCAAAGAGAGCCTGGAGCCTCTGCAGCACCACTGTACCTGAGCCCCAGCTGCTTGTTCTCACCTGTCCCATAAGCTGGCCAAGAGACTGCCTGAGGGGGACCCGCGAAGGGCTGAGCACAGAGCCCGGCACACAGTGAGCGTGCTGTTAGTGTGGGCCCCTATGATCGTAATTCATAGGAACCATTTTCGTAAGAGCAAAGAAGCCATCAAGAAACATAATCACAGTGTGCTCTAAAAACAGGAGCCTTTTTTAACTTTGAAAACTTGATGATCACTTTGAAACTCTTAGTGCCCAATTTAGAAGACCTTACATTGGCAGCGCTTTCATGTAGGGAAGAATGAGAATATATACCTCTGGGTGCCCGAGGAACCAGAATAAGTGTTGGTAAAGGACTGTTTTATAACTACCTAATTGTCTGGCAGCACCTCAAGTCTTATTTTTTAACCCCTTGGTGCCAGGCCAAAAACATCACTAGAATGTGTGACACACAGATGCAAAATGCATTAAGCTTTCACGGCAGAGTCTCAAGACCACCAATAGCATAGAGAGATTAATAAATGGAGTAAGAAAGATAAATGTCTTTTATGAATAATTCAGCCTATCATTAGAAATTAGCAACTTGAGAACCCCATTGCATGGGCATCTACACAGAAGCCTTCCTTTAATGGGTTATAATTTTTAAAATGAGCAGGACGTTGCCAGTAGTCATTTAGGTAAGCTTCAAGTGCAAAGAAACTCCCTCAAAATGAGGTCATCCAGTTGAGTCAAGTTTGAGATAAATACAGAGATAAACACATTCCTGCTCTAGTTTAACAACTGATTAAAGTTGATTCTTTGTCTTGTTGAGCAAAATAATTAACCTCTTTATAAGTAAACACTTGACTTTTAAGCCACTCTCTTATATTTTATAACCGTACCAGACACCCTCAATCAAGCTGTTCCCTCAGATTGCTTTTTTTGTCTTCAACACCATGAAGTTTTCCACCTTTGTTCAAATTTTGCAACCAACCCTAGAGTTCTCTAATACTGTCAACAAACCTATTCTACACTAACGGAAGAACAAGAGTAATGTGACTGTGGGGACAGTTTGTACATTGTACAGTAGAGGCTTTAACTGTGCAAAACTCCCATCTTCACCATTAAGCTCAAAAGGACTTACACGCAGTGGTTTCCTATGCTGCCATCAAGAAAGATAAGCTTGAGTCGTTTGTGGAAAAATGGATGCACCTGAGATGGTAATGTGAAGAAAATACATTGACACACAAGCTTAAATATCACATAGTTCCTGTTATAGGAGAAACCCAGATGAAAATAAAGAACAAAATAAAAGATAGATAACAGAAAGTAGGGAGAGAGATCTTTTTCAAGGGAAAGGGGATCGAGAGATGGAGATAGGACGAGAAGAGGGACAGAAAAGGTATGAAAGTGTATCATGTGCCCCCCAACTGCACACAAGGAGTGTAACCATTATGCACTGTAAGCATGTACAAAAGCAAACAAACAAACAAGTAAGGGAATCAAGATTTGGGCAGATGGAGAGAGTGGGCAGGGAGAGGGGGTTAGAAAAGGAATTAAGATGTGTCATGTCCCTGTACCATCTTCAGCAAAAATGTACACATCCTTTACCACACACATGTAGTAATAAAATTAAATTTTAAAAATGCTGTATGGCTCCAATCAGACCGGACCCAACCAGCCCCCAGCCCACTTGCCCACAGAGGCCCTGCTCTCTGCAGGGAGCTCAGATCAGCACCGAAGCTGTCATTGGCAAGCACAGGATGTAGTGAAGAAGATGAGATAGGACAAGAGATCTTGCCGGTCCCAGGATGTCTGGGGACATCTGGAGACACCAGAAAATTTACCAGACCTTCAGGGACTCTGCCCGCTGAGGTGTAAGCCAGCCAGAGAACTTTGACCCTGGTATTTATCACAACCTTCCCACCTACTGTCCCCTGCCTTCTCTCCATCCCTATAAAAGGGGCACACTTCTTTGTTTCCTACAGAGGTCTCTTCACTCTCTGTCCACCTGCATCCAGGCACACCAAGTCCCATGCCATGTTACCTTTACACACGTGTGGTGGTTCCCACTGGTCTCCCCACCTCGCACCATGTCTGACAGTTGTAAGTTCTACATTTTGTAAACTACGTGGGGAGAAGTGGACGTTCATCCTCCTTCCTAAAAAGCAAAGAAAAAGGAGTGACTTGAACGATGGGAATTTCCACGCAGGTAGGGGGCATAGAGAGCGATCCGTAGGTGCCTCTGTCTGCAGAAGGCTCCCTGGCGGAGAGGGAGGTGCGCTCAGCAAGCCCGTTTCATGCTCCTCTGGCTGCACAGCTCAGCCGCTTTCCCCAGTCTCCCCGCCCCCTCTGAGCAAGTGGGTCTGTGACAGAGGTCTGGTTCCGCGGTCCGACACGTGACGCTTGCAGCCTTAGCCCAGTGGCCCTCCGCTTTCAGGGCCACCGCCACCTGGGGGATAAGCAAACCCGAAGCTCACAGCACTCAGGTCAACCTTCAAAGACAAGCCCTGAAAAACGGCAGAGCGACGTCCTGGAAGGAGCGTGGATTCACTCACCTTTGCTAATCCCAGCCCTCCGTGACCGGAGCAAGAAACACATTTCTCTTCCTTCGCCCCTGAGATCTGGGGATTCCTCCTCAAGCAGTTAGATTTATTTGCCTAGAAAACTACGAATTGTTAAGTGAAAACCATAGGAGGACATTGTTTCGGTCTAAGCTCCTGCACTGGGCCCCGTAGATCAGGCTAATACTCAAATGGGGTCTTCATCCTAAAGTTCCCCATCACCGGACCAAAACAAATTTCATTGCTCACCTTCCAAGGAAGCAGGAGGGATGGTAACCAAATTTCCCAAATAACTCAGTTTAACTGGCATAATGGTCCCTTTGCTTCAATCTTTAACAAGAAAGTAAACAATTATTTTTCTATTGGTCTGTCTCTGTCACCCCCTTGATTTGTTTTTTAGACAGGATCTCACTAGATTAAGCTGGTCTTGCACTCACTGTGTAGCCCACGCTGGTCTCAAACTCACAGTGATCCTGCTGCCCCAGACTCCCAAGTGCTGGAGTTGCAGGTATGTACCACCACACCTGACACTGTCCCCACTGGTAAAAAAAAGTCAGTTTGAAATGACCAGTGCACCTGTGTTTTTGCAGCTTTCTCTGAGCCGTTTCCTGTGGATATATTTTTGTTTGTTTTTTTTTTTTGGCGGTACTAGGGATTGAACTCAGGACCCTGCGCTTGCTAGGCAGGCGCTTATTCCACTGAGCTATATCCCCAGCCCCCGTTTTCTGTGATATAACCAACCCCTTTGCTCAGTCCTTCAGAACACTTCCTTACTTTATGGAATAAAGTGTTGCCTGATTTTAGACTAGCAGATAAAACCAATTAAGATCTTTAAACTAAATGTGGTATAATTTTGTGTTTTCACTGACTTTCCTGGATAGGAATATTATTAGAATCTATTGCTTTGTTTGCTTTTAATTAATTAATTCAATTAATTTTTAAATCTACTATGCAAGAAGTACTCTTTGGTGCTGGCTCACGAAGAAGTCTGGCAACAGTGATTAAGGTCCTAGACTTTGGAATCAAACCAGGGATGTAGATACTGGCTCTGCCGTTTACCAGCTATGTGACTTTGAGCATGTTATTAACTTCTCTGTGTTTTTGTTTTTCATCTGTAAAATGGGCACACTAATATCTACCCCATAGTGTTGTTGCCTTGAAGATTAAATGAGCTAGTCCATGCACATTAAATACTCCTTACCTGGTATAAAGCTCAATAAAAGTTGATATCATTGTAAAGCCTGATAAATCTCTAATTCCCCAAATTAAACAAAAATTATTTTAATTTTGTTTTTCAAACAACATATAAGAATTATACACACTGACTAGTATATTAGTCAGATTTCCTATTGCTAGGACAAAATATCTGACACCCACAAGAGGAGGACAGATTTATCTTGGCTCAGTTTCAGAAGGCTCAGTCCACAGTCCACTGGCTCCAGGGTGCAAACTTCATGGGGGGAAAAGGCATTAACTTTATGGCACTGGAAGCAGAGAGAACAGAATGCAGCGAACAAAGAGACCCTCCAAAGGCCCATCTCTTCCAGCCAGTCCCCTCCTAGCAGTATATTCAGCTGCGAGCTCATCCATGGATTTGTTCACTGCTGAGTGGAGCACTTGCACGATCCAATCACCTTCCAAAGTCCCACCTCTGAAAGTAGACATTTGAGGGCCACTCTAGGTCTAAACGGTAAAACAGGGTACAATGTAATGTTTCCAATTTCAGGTATACACTGTATAATGATCAATCAGGATAATTAGTTCATCTATCACTTTAAATGGTTATAATTCCTTTCTGATGAGAACATTTAAAATCCTCCCCCTGGCTACTTTGAAATACAGTATCCAGCAAGTTATTGCTAACTCTGTTCACCCTGCTGAGCAACAGA
This sequence comes from Dinomys branickii, assembly GCA_004027595.1. Classification (NCBI taxonomy): domain Eukaryota; kingdom Metazoa; phylum Chordata; class Mammalia; order Rodentia; family Dinomyidae; genus Dinomys; species Dinomys branickii. Next base: position 43,069 of record PVLD010002743.1, on the reverse strand, counting down.
ACAGAACTGCTCCTCCTATCTAGCCGTAGACTATACCTGTCGGCCAAACTCTCCCCAACTTCGCCCAACATGAAATAGCACCAATACTCAAATTGGTAGGAACATCCTGTTGTTATGGCTCTGAAGTTCAAATCCAGGGCCTTCCCTAAAGAAGTATCTCACAGGCAGATTCCCAGCACTTGCCCTGCTTTGGGCAAATAGGCAAACACTCCAGCAGTGTATCTGGGAAAACTCATTTGAGTTGACAAAAAGTACAAAATTACTGAGAGTTTAGTTTCTGGAGTTCTTCTTCTATTCAGATAGCCCTAGTCATATGTTTTCCTGGCACTGTGTCTTTTCTAGTGAGGTGGCTCATTCAATATATTGTTTTTTCTTTACTTCTTCAAAATCCAGTAATGCAAAGACTTGTGTTTACTTCGTGTTTTCCAATTTGTTTTCATAGTCAAAAAAAATGTCTGCTGGGCAGGCAGTTCTTTGAGAAGATCCTGTTTACCTTGTCCTGCCATAGAATCAAGAGCTTTTGTAAGAAAACAAAATGCCGTTTCGCAAGAAGGATGAGATAGGCTGGCATTTAGAGACTCCATTAACCTAGAGTACAAGAAAAGGAACACAACACAGAGCAGGAGGAATCTCAGGATAAGCTGCCACTAAAAGATTCCAGGCCCAGAAAAATGTCTTTTCAAAAAGATTCACATTCTGTAATCTTTCTGGTTCTCTTGTCATGGTTTCAGTTATCAATTGTTAATGAGCATGAATGTTTATGATGTGAACAAAGGAACTGGGAAAATGGGAGATTGTGTTAAACCAGGGCGCTGCTAACTGACTTTGGGAAAGAAGGAAAATCTGAAGATTGCAGATAACCCTTCCTTGCCTATTAACTATGCCTGTGGGTCATACCAAAAGGGAGAGTTTGAATAAAACTTTCAGTGCATAAAAAAAGTGGGAAAGTAGTAACTCCCTACAAAGCAAGCCAAACAGGTAGCTTAATCTCTTGCCATTACAAAATGAAAGGATTGTGTTATCCCAGACACCGAAAAGGTCAGTGTGAACTTTCAAACCTCCATTTTATTTATTCAGCAGTTTGCATATGACAGAGCCATTTGTGTAAAAGGAAAACAGTTTTGTGACTAGAAGCTCAGAAAGTCAGAGGAAGATGGGCGCAGGCTCCTCTTGGCCCTGCCCTGATGGGATCGGCAGGTCAGCAGCTTTCGCCTTTGTTCTGGGGAAGTCTGCAGAAAAGGGCTTGGGAACCCACTGCCCTGTGTGAGGGGCCCTGCAATTTCTGGAAAGTTTTTCTGAATGTTCTTAAGTAAGGTGGACTAATCATAGTTTCCTTTCAGTGGTCTTTGCTTTCAACAGAGTGTTTTCTACTTTTGAGGCAAGAAAATTTCTGTCACTTGGCATCAGAAAATGTGCCTACAAACTGTGTTCAATGATTACATTCCGAAACCAGTTTCAAGCCCACAAGCGGCCCATGTCATTTTTTAGCAGCCCCAGCACACACAGGAGAAAGGAGGCAGCTTTGTCTCCCTTTCATTCTCTCTGTATCTGCACTTCATCAAGGTTATAAATCTTTGGGGCAGTAGAAACTCTAGAACAAATCCTTGCCAAGAGGACTCAGCCAGGCCCAGAAATAGCTCCTGCTCAGCCTGCCAGCCTTGGCTGTTAATGGCACTTCTCTCCCTGTTAGGAACTTGATACCATCCGGTTCCATGTGTGATATGTATCAACTCCATTTAATCATCACAGGACCCTAGGAAGCAGATATTCCCATCGTATAGATGAGGAAGCTGGAACCGAGAGAGCTGGAGAGACTTACCCAGTGCCATCTAGTCAGTGGGAAAGCTGGACCTCACACCCAGAGTGCATGACTGCACAGTCTGTGGTCCAAATCCCTAAGTATATTATCTTTCCTAAAGCTCCTATGTAAGAGGAGTGAATCTGATATCGGAAATGCAGATGGACCTGTGGGGAGATAGCAAGAGGCCTGGTATTCTTAGCCTTCCTCACGTCACAGTTAGCAGAAGTCCATCAGATTCTGTAAAATTCTCCCTGGTGACAACCACAGCACCGCTCAGCTTCAAGGAGTGTGCCTTGTGTCTCACAGTGCACTTTCGGGATAGCGTTATCCTGGCAGACCAAGCCCCACAAGAGGAAATTGCACTCAGTCCTTCCAGCCAAATAAGCACATTCACACTTTCCAGGTCCCTGATTGGGAAATTTGCTTTCTGATTAGTAGGCATCCTTGCCTTTATGTTTCTACATAAAGAATTTGTGCTAATAATAAAATGCTTAACAATGAGATGTCTATCAAAGAAATGGAAACTGCAATGGGAAAATAATGATGTTGGACCATGTTTAAATGTCACACTTAAAAAAAAATTTCACCCAAAAATCATGCCTGAAACACTGGTGTTCAAGAGAGGTGTACAAAGTGGAAATGTTTCTCTCTTTCTTTTTTATTCATGACTCCATTGTGCTTTTCCATTTTTCAGAAAGATCCTGGATCTGCGAGTGGCCAAGCGTCAGGCTGTCGGGGCTCGGCAGAGTGACATTGCTGCCAAGCTCAGGACAATCTGCCTTCCCCTCTGCTGGCGTTACAACCTTCATTCCCCCATTTACAACGTGACACGTGCCAAACTGCCCAATTACCCCTTGCCTGTCATTAAAGTATGCAGCTAAACACTGGGTTGGAGAACATATCATCGCAACTGTCCAAACAAAACCCAAGTGTATTCAAGAGTCCCAGGGTGGATCAGGGTGCGGGACTAAAATGATTCAAATTGGCCAAGATTCAAAATGTCATTTAAAATCAGGCACAGAAAGGGCTGTGCCTGTGAAAATAACTTAGATACTCATAAGCACACAGGGGCCTGAAGCCCGGCAGGGGCCGCCTGGCTTTCCCCACCTGCACAGCTCCTGGTCTGGGCAGAGGCACAGTCAGGACTCCATTCTGGAAGAAGCCTGAAGCCTGCCCGGAGGTGAGTCAAAGCCAGGGCTGACTTTTCCCAGCCCCCCTCCTGAAAATCTGCTCAATTTCAGGCAATCAGGGCGACATTGGCAGGGATTGGATGAGGTGCTCAAAGGATACCTGGTTATTAGAAAAAATAATAGTCAGTTTGGTTTTTTCATGTAATTGCACTGGAGAATAGATCCACCGTGAATATAAGCTAGCCTGTCTGGTCAGGATAGGTTAGACTGTGTTTCGGGAATAAGTAACTCTATATTTGGGGTGGTTTAATTCACAAAGGTTTATTTCCCATCTGCTACAGTTTGAGCGTGTTTCCTAAAGTTTGTGTGTTAGAAACATCCCCAATATACTGATGATGACTGGTGAGACCTGTAAGACAGGACTAGGTCGTGGAGGCGTGGATTCATGCTGTTGCTGCAGAAGTGGGTTGTGTCACCAGGTCGGGTTCCTGAGGCAAGGGTAAGTTTGGCTCCTTCCTGCCCTCTTGCACGCTCTTGGTCTCTTGCCTTTCTGCCTCTGCCGTGGGAGGATGCAGCAGGAAGGCTCCCATCCGATGTCAGCACCTTGGTATTGGGCTTCCCAGGCTCTGGACTGTAGGAAGCGTATTTGTTTTCCTTACAGATCTCTGGTGTTCTCTCTAGCACCAAGAAACACACAATGACTCCAGCATGCCCTTTGTTCCTCACAGGGAGTGGCCAAGCTCCATGTGTCCTCAGAGACCCGGGCTAAGGAAGCAGTTACCGTGCCCAGTACCGGGCACCACAGGCCGGAGGGAAAGCAGTCCTGAGAGGGTCTCAAAGTAGTCATTGAATGGCCTGGCCTGAAAGTGACACCATCATGTCTACCCAAGAGTCATTGCACAGAATGCGTAACATGGCCCCAGCCAGCCATACAAAGCCATGGTGCCTATGCCTATGAATGGTCACCACTGCCACCTGGCTCACATCTCTAAGGAACAGAGCTGGAACTCCTGATTCGAACTCCCTGCAGATCGTGACTTTCACGTGCTTTAGGCCTTTGTCCCAGCCTGGCCATAGAGGCGACATGTGGTCCCTTGAGTATGGGGACAGACCCTCGAACATGGGTTGTTCTCTGTTGCCTAAAGTTCTGCTTTGCTTTGACAGCCCATTCCGGTAGTGGTTACAGCTCCTCGTATCAGTCCCAGGATAATTAATTTCCTTGCTCATCATGTTAGAGTCCTCCAGACTGGACAGAATTCAAAACCATATTTAGTTCTCTACACCCCTTCTAGCCAGATGCTTCTGAATTCTGGATAGGAAAAATGCAGATCCCTGAAGCAGGCACCCTAGGGAACTAATTTTGGACATGAGTCCCAAACTAGAATTCCTGCAAGGGGTTCCTGATGTCTGTAATATCTGCGAACAGCTGAAGTGTGCACCTTCCCAGATGTGTGAGGTAATTTTTAGAATATATGCAGATAGTATGATCCATAAAGTAGACATTCAGTTTTAAAAGGTACTGAATTCATTTTATCATGATGTTTTCTCAGTGGATAGCTCTTCAAAGCATTCTTAGCATAATTTGGGAGAGGCATGAGGGATATTGGTGGTCTGCCAGGGTTTGGTTTTGTTTTACTTTAATAAAGATATAAAGGGATCCTTGTATTCCCCAGATAGGGTGTTTTGCATTAGAATTACAAGTGATTTATGGACCATTTATGCACCACCATTGTAGTCTTTCAGTAGCCTATATTCGTCTACATATTTACTTTTACCAGAGAGTTTTATGCTTTCATGCTGATGTTCAGTGCCTTTTATTAACTTGAACTCACAAAAGAGCCTCACAGAACATCCTATTCAGACATTATAAAACTATTCCCAAAAGTAAAGCAGAAAGACTCACAACTAACAAAAGCTGAAGGTTTACCATCACTATCCCAGCCTTATAAAAAATCCTCAGGTGTTGTTTGCCTGGGGTTTCTTTCAAGGCTGGTCTTCAGCCTCTCTCATCAGGCTGATGAAGTGCGCATGGATCTCCCGACTGCTGGGGAGCCTTTCTGTCTCTTACTTGTGAAGGACAGTTCCACTTGTCATCTTATCGGGTTGGAGTGCGAAGGCTTTCTTAGGCCTTTTCAGTGGAATTTCTCAACACATGAAAGCAACAGGTAAACACTTTAGCAGTTGCTTCTGAAGCTGATGTTTATCTTCTTGGAGGATTGAGTGTAGGGTATGGTGGACAGGAGCAGCATTTTGAGAACTCTAGACTAAACCTCCCTATATACCAAACCCTTGCCTGCTGGCAGGTTGGTGCAAGTGACACTTGGTCAGAGGGCGTCTTGAAACATGCTAAATCAACCCCTGTAAAGCTGGAATAAGGGGATTATAGGACAAAACCTTTGCGCTCATTTGATGACTAAATGTCTGTCTTTGTTTCAGGTGAATCAGAGTCATCTGCCCAAGGTAGTAGGTGGGGTAAAGGGCAGGTGAAAGGTTAGGGCCAGGGCAATCTCCCAGCCCAGGATTCTCTGTCACGTTAACACAGAAGATGTACCCAACTAACTGACCACTTCCATGTGTGGGTGGCTCACACTGGTGTCCAGTGGAGGGAAGTGTTCAAGGTAACCTCCTAAAGTCCACCTCATTCATGTTCTGAACAATACTAACCCTCTTTCTTGGCAAAGGCACCTTGAAGGGCTAGGAGAAGAGTTCCTGGAGCCATGTACATAGCTACCTACAGATGCACTGTCTAGGAGACATAGCTACCTACAGATGCACTGTCTAGGAGAACTGCTGAAACCATTCGCCCTCTGAAAGAGACCAGAGCTCAAGAGCTTTCTAGATGAAAGAAAGTATCCTTTGTCAGTCACTGTGCACTGGGCCAAGGAAAGGCCCAGATACTGACGGTGGCCATTTGTGACCTGGTCCCAGGAGAGGCCTCCTGCTCTACGGTTTGCCGTGAATTCTGTTCCACCCAGGGTCACCCACCTGTGAGATAAAGCAAATGACTTCCTCTTTTCGTCTGAGTCTTCATGGGTCTAGGTAATAAATTCATGTCAGCTCTTATGTGACTTGTTTTTGTCTCTCTCCTTAGGGCTCTATGAACCCTATTGATTGGTACGGTGAAGGTTCTTTTATCTTAATGGTACTTAATGGGCAAAAATGAATAGAAACTCAACTGCTGGGCCTTAGCCATTCTTATTTAGCTGATTGCCAGCCAAGGGTCCAAGGTAGTAGCTCTGACTTCTGCTCTTGGCTAGGAGGCAGGACTAGGAAGGAGAAGGGAGAGATAAGATCGTCACTAGCTTCTGGGCATAGGAAACAGAAAGCCAAAGCCAGCACACAGGAAGAGGGCAGACTAAGGAAAAAGGTACAAGCCCAACCACATCTGCAACCTTCGGAAGGGTGGGAGGAGGAAGCGAAGCATACACAGCATGGAGAAATTACTGGACATGTGGATTCACAGGGCCCAGCTCTGCATATAAGTCTCTTTGGAAGCAGCTGTGGGAGGAGAAGCGCTGAAGGAGGGAACATTTGCCCTTCACCTTCTGGATGTAAATCCTAGAGCCCCTTGGAGTAAAAAATTACTAGAAACTAAAAGCAAGTGTGGCAAGGGGCCTGCAGCCAGTCTGTGCTCAGCATGCTGTCCTCCAGAAAGATTAGGGTCACCACTGGCCCTGCATGGCAAGCGGTGAGCACACACACACGCAGGTACCCATTGCTGCAGCCCTGGGGAACAGCCCTGGAGCCAAACTGGTGCAGGATCCCATGAGCCAGTGGAGTGAGCCCAGAGGAAAGACAAGGATGTGGAGGAGAGAGAGGGCAGAGCGTGTCTGCCGCCGGAAGCTCCTCAAGGCCGCGCAGGGAGGAAGCCTGGAGGGGCCCAAGAAGCTGCACTCTTGACATGCTCCCAAAGTGATCTCAGGGCCGTGGCACCACAGGCCACATTTTAGCCATGGGAGGTTTTAAAGGACGGACATGAATGGCACCCTGTCCACACAGGAAGCACAACTTTCAATTTTTAAGGGTGTTTATAAACTCTCTGGAAAGCAGCAGTGTGGGGAGTTGGGGAAGGGGTGGTGCTTGGGCAGATGACAGGCTGAGCCTGCAGGGCCATCCTGCCTCTGCGAGAGAGCCTTAGGCACACTTCCAGGCCTCTGTGTTCTCTTCTGGGGCCTGGTGTCTGAGCAAGGAGAAGGATGTCTGGGGACAGGCAGGCAGCAGGGAGACCTGGCCTCAGGGCCTAGAGGGCCAGCACCTCGTGGACGTGGTAGTCCACGTGCAGACACACCTGCAGGGGACAGAGACCTTTGTGTCTAGGATGTGTGCCAGCTGCTCACTCTCACTTAAACACTCAGAGTTGTGCTTGGTCTTGCTAAAAGTAAATCTGCAAGGACCAAAGGTATCTTGGGAGGATGGCTGGATCCTCAGATTCAGGGTCTCTACCTCCTGTTGTTCTTAAGCAGGAGTTTGTGACCTCAGTTTTTACTAAACAGGCAGTTTTAGAAATCCTGATCATTCTGTTGTATCAATTTTCAAGACACTAATTTTCTTCTGGGATAGCAATTCCTATTTGAAAGTCTTATGCCATAAAATAAAACTTCATGTTTTGAAGTCAGGGTCTCTCCAGCTGTGATCTTCAGAGACATAGAAAGGAGCTCGTGTTGTTTCGTTTATGTCTGTGTATTTGTTAACATGTTTCATTCTTTTATTTTTAAAATTAAAAAAAAGGGGCTCACAACATGTTCTCAGGGATCTATGTGAATTTTTTTTCACTAAATGGGGAAATCAATGTTTTAACATTTTGTAATGTGGTCTCATTTTAAATATAGGACCCAGAAGTGAAATTCTCTTTGGTTTTACAATGACTTTAGGTGGAAAATCTCCAAAGACAAAATATATCTTGTGCCAATTCATTTGAATTGAATTCCATCCAACAACATTTATTGAGCTGTGGTCTTGATGCTGTGATGGGCACAGGCACTTGGGAATAGAAAGTAGTAAAGTTCCTGGTCCTCTTGTGGTGGAATTACTGCACAAAGAGCAATGGGAATCTGTCCCTGGAGGAGCCAGGAAAAGCTTCTCGGAAAGATGAATTCACCAGGATGGCTGGCGGGGGAGAGAAAGAGGGAGAGAGGGGACACTGAGGTCACAACAACGGCACAGACGAGGCCATGCATGGCTGGTAGTTTACCATGACTACAACTCAAGTTTTTGGAGCAGAAGGCTGGGAAACATGGAGGAGTGGTTCAGAATTGTTCCTGCTGTGCTGAGAAATCTGGACACATTGACAAGAGAAGAAGGCCACTGTTTGGGGCTAGAAGGCCTGTCCTGGAGCTTGCTCCTTGTATGTCTTCCTCATTTTGTTATGACTAGAAAATCTGAATTCTCTCAAGGGCCACGTCTCATTAGTCTCACAGTCCTGGTTGTGAAGAGGCAAAAAAAAAATTGTCATTCTGATTTTGACCAGAATTCTAACCAGGAAAATAAATATCTTTGTTTGGAAAACTATATTAATAAATCCTTGAGATAAACCTCAAACACCCAAGAATATTAGGTTTTAGATATTAGAAGAGGGCAAATCATTTTAGGTAACTGGGAAAAAGCATTTGGGTTCTTGATGGTGATCTGAGGGCAAAGAGGGGCTGTTGAGCAGGAACAGGCTATAGGAAACTGTAGAAAACTCTCTCCCAGCTCCAAAGATCCTGAGTAAAGTCTTCAAAATTTACGAATGCTGTGTGTAAGTGATGCTTTTGTGGCAGGATTTTAAGCACAGGTTTAAATTTCAAGGCAGACTTGACCCAGGGAGTAGAGTGAAACTGCACATCAGAGAACACTGTAGAACTTCAAGTGGCCTCCAAAATTTAAGCCTGGGGAAGTATAGCCGTTTGGGAAAGGGTTTGGAGATCCCAGGCTGTGTTTCAAACCAAATCTTAGAAGTGTCCTGGCTAATCCTATTTGTCAATTTAGCTATGATAGCCAGTTGCTTTGGTCAAACACAGGTCGGGATATTTCTAGGAAGTATTTTAGATGTGATTAACATTATGATCAGAAGACTCTGAGTAAAGCAGATTAGCCTCCATAACATGTGCAGTCCTCACCCAGTCAGTGGGAGACCTTAAAGGCAGACACACACACATATACACCCCCGAGACCTCCAAAGAAGAAACAGTTCTGTTTCAAGGCTACAGGATAGAAAGCCTGCCTGAGGTTTTGCCTGCTGGCCTGCCCTGCTGAATTTGAACTGAAGACCAAGTCAGCTTTTTCCCGAATTTCCAATCTGCCAAACTGACCTATGGAGTGGAAACTTGCCAGTCACCTCAATTGAAGGTCTCTCTCTGTCTCTCTATGTCTCTGCCTCTCTCTCTCTCTCTGTCTCTCACTGTCCTTTCTGTCTGTCTGCTGTCTGTCTGCCTGCCTCTCTCTCTCTCCCTTCTTTCTTCTCCACAAGGATCTCCTCATCCAATCTACCCTGAGTGATGGTGGGAGCCGTTGGACCTGGTTATCAGTCAAGCAGTCAAGCTCCGGCAGTCTTGAAAAAGGCATCCAGCCAGACAATTACAGTGGTTAGTCGCTAGGCAACATTACCTGCCCATGATACTAACTTTGCAAGTGTATAAAATAAACACCCGTACTGTGGAAGTGAGTCCTCCTGCTCATCAGGCAGGAGGTGACTCCACTGACCCCAGCTCTTGTCTCTTGGCTTTCTTTTTCTCATACCCATCGCCATTTCTCTCCAGGGTACAGTGAGAGACCAACTGGGGTTTGCTACAGAGTGACATAGTTCTATAGAGGGCAATCATTCATATTTCCAGTTCTGGGCAGGAGAAAGCCTTTATTCACAATGTGAGAAAATGCTCCGCAGCAAGAAATTCAAACACCGGCTCACCAGAATGCTTGGTAAGTGCTCCGCGGCAAACGTGATCCAACCTGGTGGCCATGTCTCTTATTCCTTTCTTTCTATGAAAGCAACCCTGATTTCATCTCGGTCAGCAATGACTAAAATACTCAGTTCCGGCTCCCTTCGCAGCTTAGCGCGGACACAGGACAACAAGACTTGGGAAGTCACGGTGTGCACTGCTAAGAAAGCTTTTTCAGGGAGAGAGCTGGCACGGAACGTCCCTTCAGTGGTGTCCTTTTCAGTCCTTCCCGTTCTTCTGGCCTAAAAAGATGCAAACCTTGCGGCACAGCAGCAGCCCTGCCATAGCGAAGGTGAAGGCCCTAAGAAGCAGAGCGGAGGAAAAGGCAGAGAGGCTCTGGGTAGCGGAAGATGTCACGGTTAGCTCTATCAGCTCTCAACCACCTACCTCTGGACTTCTTAAAATATGATGAAAAAAAAGAAAAAGAAGAAAGAAAAGCCTCTTCCTGATCAGAGATCGAGGGAGACCCGGGAGGGGTGTAAAAAGAATTAAGATGCGATATCTATATTACCAACTCCCCATGATGAATATAAGTATTATGCGCTGCAAACAGGGATTAATAAAAATTAAGATGTGAAAAAAAAACGCCTCCTTCTTGTTTATGCTAGTTTGGTGACATTGGGTTGGCTACTTGCAGCTGAACGCACTCCCGCTGCGTGAAGCCACAACCCATCTCTGTTGGATTAAGCAGTGGCATTCTTTCTAGAAAGCCTCTCAGAAAAGGCTGCGGAGAAAACAGTGAAGAGCCTGAAGACCTCACCAGATTCCTCTGTGGCCCTTTCCCCACTAGCTAGTTGGCTGAGCGGATATGATCCTATCAGCTAGGCATCTCCTCTGTCAGCCACAGAAGAGGTAAACTCACACTCCTTACGCTCAGGAGCTGATCCGGGAGTGCTATCGGATGTCTTCACTAGAAGTGACTGAAAGGAAGCAAGAGGTTATGCTAAGCTGTAAATGATGATTTTAAAAAGGTAGAAATTCATTTAAAGAATAGGAAAATATATTACAAATTTATACCTGGATGTCTAGTTCAGAGGTTTCTGGTTTACACAGAAAAAAGAAATAGGTATTCAAGGGTATGGCCCTTATTCAGTAACAAAGGGGATGGGGATATAACTCAGTGGAATAAACACCTGCTTGGCAAGTGCAAGGTCCTAGGTTTGATCCCTGTGTTGCGCCAAAAAATAAAAATAAATAAATAAAGAATAATATCCTCCTGTTTTCTACCCTTTCTCTTGATCTGTCTCCCTCACTCAGTCAATTGTTCATTTAACGAACACTTACTAATCATATAGGGACTCAGGACACAAAGATGGGGAATACACAGTTCTTGCCCTTCAAAAGCCATAACTTCAGCAGGCAGACAGAATTGTGAGCAAATTAATAACCAGACAAATTCATAAGTACTGTAGAAGACGACAAAGCTGTGAACCACAGAGGGCGTGCAGGTTAGGGGTGACTACACGGTGAGGGAGATGCTGGAGCTGAGTTTTGAAATTTACAAGGATTTTCCTAGTGAGGATTTTCCCAGAGGCCCATTCAGATGTCAGGGCAAGCTTCTCCAGGCAAGCAGGAGTTAATGAGGAAGGAAGAGAACTCTGAGCAGGAGAAGCAGCACATTGAAAGCCCCCTGAAGGTGGCGTTAGACAGACAGGCGGAAATGGAACTCAGGTGGTAAGGTGGAGAGAGAGCGGCATGGGGAAGGTTCTATGGGGCTGGGACCGTACCACCCTAGGCCACATTAGGGAACTAGTGTATTTTCTTTTTCCTAAAGGCAGTGAAAAGTCACTGAAGTGCTCCATGCAGATGGATGATGTGATCATTCTAACTGCTGACAGTCTGAAACTTTCAGACTAAAGAGTCACAGTTTCTCCCAGGAGCCTTGGGTTTCTGGGTTCCTACTGCAGCCCTTATAAAATGAGACTGTAGGCTCATCAGTGGCACCAGCCATAGGCATCAGCATGTCTCTCCATCTCTTGTGGCCCTATAATTCTTCTTCTCAATAAAGGCAGGCACATTGGCACATTTTAATAACTGTCAGGTATAATTATGAACAGCCTTTACCCTTCAGACTTGCACAGGAAGCCCTAGTGGCTGAGGGGGCTGCCCTGTCACTCTCTGAACAGCATCCTATGAAACCGAACGCTAGACAAAGCAACAGGAAAAGAGGCAAATAATAACAAGAGGTAATGATATCTACACATAATGCAATCTCCAAAAGGCAGGAGCTGGAGCCCAGGAGATACTGCCGCACTGACAGCTGCATTTTACTCATACCCTACTGAATACATCATTTTCTACATTCAGGGTGTGAAGCTGTGACCTGAATTTCCAAGCACATTGCCTGCACCATCAGCCTTTAGCTTCAAGCAAGGGAAGGATTTAAGCACACAGACTGGTGTTTGCTTATTTAGTGTTTTAGGTAAGGAAGACACCTAAGGTTTTAGGTCTACTGAGGGTTTGCCTTTCTTTTTCATTCCTATGGTCACAGTTGCAGGGATATGTTTACATAATCACACAGAGAAACACACATGTACACACACTCACTACACATGAGAAAATTCTCAGTGGCTTTCTGGTGGGGGTGTCTTAGGGAGGAAAGCCCCTAGAAGCACATTTTATTCACAAAGGTGAAAGCTAAGTTTCAGGGTTAAAGATAAGAATGCACAAGCTGAAAAATACTGCACCAGAGACATAATGGTTCTTCTGGAATCCCAGATTTTTCTCTAGGGAAAGAAGGAGCCAAGGTCAGATAGAAAAGCATGGGAAAAAATTAAATATGATTCTGCCTTAAATTGCAACAACACTTTCAAGAATGTTTGGCTGTCCTGTTGGTAGGAGGTAAGGAAAGGGAGTTTCTTTCCAGAAATCTGCCTAGGGTATGTGAATGGATTTTGAAAACAAACAAAATCTGTTTTTGCCTCAAATGGGAAAGAACCAGAAGTCCCATGTCCCAGATTTTCCTCCCATTCCAACTGTTTACCTGGATTTTGCATTGCCATGTATCAAGCAGGCTTCTTAAAGACCACGGCTTGCCATCGCGCCAAGAAGTGAACGAGGAGTTCCCCAGGCAATAGGCTGAAATTCCGCAAGTGATGGAGTCTTTGTTGAACCACTCGGTCTTGTCATTCAGCAGAAAAACTGGTGATTATTTTCTGACAATTTTCACAGACTCTAGAGGTGGTGAATTCATGATTCTCTTCTACCACCCACTTCCCATCAGAAGACCCTTCTCCTTCCCATTCCAAGCACCTTGAGCTTTCTCTCATTCTCATGTTCACAAGGTACTTCCTTAGATGCTTTTAAAGAATGATTGTACGCGGGCTTAAGAATGTATCCTGTCAAAGTAATAGTGAGAGTGTGAGTTGTTTGCCATTTCAAATTCTGGAATGGTAGTTCTGCTTCACACTGAGCACCTACTGAATACATCTAGGTGTGTTTTCCTTCACATGTATGATTTGTTTGCTCAGCATCTTTTCCTCTGGACAATTACCCACTCCTGAGTCCAGAACAAGTTTGCTTACTGTGTTTGATTTCAGTCAGGCTGCATTTCCCTCCCCTGTTCCTTTTCCTAGGAAAGGGCCCTTGTCCCAGTCCTGGCCAATCACAGTATTCTAAAATGTGCAAAGTTCCAGGATGAGTGCGCTGCAGCTGTTGATACTGGAGGTTCTGCTTTCTCTTTGATTGTAGCTCTATATACCCTACAGCAATAAAAAATTCAGTTACTACCATAACTAGTGCTCTCTTTTGCTCACAAACAAAATCAAAATGGGAAATAAATGTGCATAAATAAACAGTTCCTCGTTTTCAGTAACTGGACAAGATTGTTGCTTACAAATGGAAAACTTGGCTCAGGTGAGGACCTCTATGTAAAATCTATGTGAGCCATTTCAGTACCAGATCAACTCTCTGTATCTTCCCATCCAAATGCACAGTTTGGTTTTTGCGCACGTGTATATCCACATACACACACATTTGCTTGTTCTTCTCTAAAAGGCTTTTTGTTGAAAACAGAGTATCTCTGAAAATGTTTTCTTTGGCATGTAGAATCAGCCTACCCTACATAGTTTGGGTTATGGAAAGCTATTTGCCAGTCCATTTATTAGTCAATCCATTATAGCAGCATACATTTTCTCTCCACTTTCAAGTCACAAATAAAATTATAATAGGATATGTATTTCCCGTACCCCTTTCACATTCATACTTTTATACTTACTGGACAAGATCAGGTTAACACCTGAAAAAATGCCTCAAACATTATAGAGAAATCAACCAAGTGGTCATAAGTTTAAAATGACTAGGTATAGTGACTTTTCCTTTTGGTGTCATGCAGGAAAGATACTCTTTGTTGTTTAAAGCAAAGTTTTGCTTCCATTTGTGTAATTAACTTAAAAATTCATAAGCAGAGGAGCGACCATACTGATTAAGCAGGCAGTGTGTTATCCCTTCTGGAAAATTAGGATCAGAAGACTTTAAAACTAGCTCACAGATTTGGAGCACTGTTGCCGTCCTAAGTTTGGTTTCCACCTCCTGGAAAGACGCTTAGTATGGTAAAGGAGGGAAGCTTTTGTTGGTGGCAGCATGTGAAGAATTCTAAAGAAGTGGTGGGAGTTGCACAGGGCAGATGCTACTTGTATGACTGCTTGTGCCCATCCCAGTTCTGAGTCTTTCACTCTGTGCATTTTCTTCCTCCACCCATGGCAAACAACCTCAATCATAATATGGCTTTCCATAAGGCTTTCTTTTAGAAAGAAACCGTGCTGACCAGAGGCCATGGGAGTCTCTGTGCCTCTGGGCAGCTGGTATATAAGATACCTGTAAGTATAGACTTCATAATCAGAGAGACTTGGATCCTAACTGCCTCTACTTTTTTTTACAAGCTGTGTGACCTCAAGCACATGTCCTTATATTTCTGAGACTATATAATAAGGACAATAAAGAACTGTTTCCTTGTTGAGGTGTTATGGTGAATCAATGATACAATGCATGTACAGTGCTTAGAACATACCTAGCTAGGATCATGATAAATTTACTCTCATTACTACCATTATGAATAAACCAATAGACAGGATAGTTTAAGTATTCTGTTTTTTCAAAAGTTCTCTTAGGGAAAAATCTCAAATAGTTACAAAAGCAGAAAAAATTATAGAGAAGCATTAAGCACACATAAACCATTTAAGACAATCATGAGAGCATAATGGGTACTCTTGTTTTATTTATGATCCTACTCCCAACTTATCCATCACTTCTCACACTCCAGGAAACCCCAAACATAAATAATTTCATCTGAGGTTTATACATTTCTTGATTAGAGAACATTTTTCCTCAATGACAAATCTGATCTGGCCATGCTGTGCACAGAGCACAAATAGGACCTGATTATACGAATGACAGAGTCATGTAGGACTCTGGACTATAATGGTGAATTTTTCTAGCTTGACATTTTCTAAAGTGTGTCCCAAAGAATGTTTTTCCACAGTGTAGTAAATAGGGTTGATGCCAAGAGAATACAGTTAGTTCTATTATCAAGTAAATTTTCAAATCATTGTGTTAAGGAAAGCCACTTATATTCTAGGTGCTATCATCAGTTTCTAAGAGGAGGATGTAACAGTTTAACTCTCAGCTACCTTTTCAAGAAACACCTTGGGAAATAAATGCTCAGTAGAAAAAACTGTAGCCAACACAAATTCAAACAAATGCTACTGTGTAGGGATTTTGCCACTATTTGGACAGCCAGATGGCCTTGTTCAAGCCACAAATTTGCACATTGTTTAAATTTTCAGTTTTCATTTGCTTAGTGTAACTAGAAGCCAGAATCTTGAGTTCTTGGGCTATTGTCTTTAACCGTGAAGAGGATATAGTACAGGCCCTTGCATGGTCTTCATGAACAGGTAAGGGCCCTTAAAATCAACTGGGAATCAAAATAAGAATGAATAGAATTTAACTGAATGTGAAATACAATGTCACGACTGACTCCCAGATCCTGAATTCTTAAGACAGAAAGCTGTATGCTGAACCCTGTGAACCTGAGGCTTTACCTGTTTACACAAGTATTGGCCTATTCACATTAGATAGAGATGTATGTTTAGTCACATAAAGAAAGGAAGAAATGAGGAGCTTAGGGGATCTTGAAAAAAACATTAAGTCAAAGTTCCCTTCTGAAGAATCTCACTAGGAACATGGGCAGTTCATTTGGCTGCATGTTTCTACCTTACTTGTAAGATAGAAGATGCTGGGATTGAGTCCTTTGAGGAAGCTGTGAGGGGTGTGGGAGACACCGTGAGAGCCGATTCGTACCCACTTCTCTCTTCTGGGCTCTTGGAATACGGGACTTTTCAACCATCTAGCTGTTGAATGGAGCCATTTCACTACTTCTGGGCAAAGCAACACAAGCAGAAGTAACACATGTTCCTTGTTTCTAAATTAGTAAGAGGCTTACTCGTGGTTCTCCAGCCTCTCCATCCTTGCCACAGTGACCAGGGAACTGCCTGCACCTTCCAGAGTTCTCATACAGAGCGGTGGATCACCTGCCAAGCCGGAGTGCTGAGTGATGCTATGTGGCAGATTCCCCCTGACACATAAAGGACATGTAACATGAACAAGGTTAAACCTCCTGTGGTGCTAAGCCCCTGGGACTTGGGGAGAAGTTTGTGACCAAAGCACAACTGCTACTTCCTGACTGATAAAAGAGGTAGATGTTTCTGCTTTGTACCTACATTTGTCTTCTCCACTCTGGAACAGATTAACTCTAGCAGGCGCTACATCTTAAAATGCGTCTAGCAGCAAATCCTCATGGAACAGATGTACGGGAGAGTCTGGTCTGTAGTGATAAAATATGAAAAATCTATTACATGCATGTAAATTTGTAAGTCTCTTCTATCTGTAGTCACCAAAAAGTCAACTCATCTGAGTTATGCTTCATGCTGAATGGAGCAAAAGGAGGATCCATGATACCCCAATATTGCCAAGTATTAAGTACTAATAACCAACATTTACTGAGTAATTGCTCTGTGCAAGGCATTTCCCAAATACTTATGATACGCTATTGTCTTATTTAATCTTCATGACAACCTGGAAGTCAGTACTAATATTGTCACCATATTCTATAGATCCTGACCTTACAAAGAAAATAAGGAGTTTTAGTAACTACCCATAGGAAGGCAGCAGTAGAGTTAGAGTACAATTGAAGGCAGCACACATTCTACTGAATTGTATACCTCAAAGAACGACCTTTCAAATGTAGTATCTCAGACTTCTTTCTGTCTCAGTCAATATCTCTTCCTTCTCTCCTCCCCCACCTCCCATTGATCAGTCATTACTTTAACCATTACTGATTGTGTTGAGAACAAAAGCAGAGTTCCCAACTTCAGTAAATTGACATACATTATTTGAGGTACTGAGGTTAAAGAGGTTCACCCAGCTGACTATGTTTTTATGATAGGTGAGAGTCACGGTATGTGCTTGGAAAACTAAAAAGGTCCAGCAGCTTCACTGAGCTTCTTGGGTTTTTGTGCTATTACTTTCACTAAATTTGGAAATATTTTAGCGATTATTTCTTCAAATATTTTTTCTGCTTCATACTCTGTCTTCATCTGGGGAGTCAATGTGTGTGAGGCTTCTTGGTTTTGTCTCACTGGCCATGATTCTAATAATTTTTTTCTGACCTTTTATTTTTGCCTGTTTGTATGATTTAATTATTTCAGTTGAGTTATGTTCAAGTTCACTAATATTTTCTCTATTTCCAATTTATTGTTAAGCCTATATACTTTTTTCATTTCATATAAATACATTATCTAGAAGTTCTTCTTTAGCCTTTTTTATTTTTCACTGAGAGAAAGATCATTATATACTTGACACTGAATAGTATATTGTAATAACTCTGGATTCTATTATCTTCCTTTGAAGGGTTTCTGTCATTTGTTTTGCAGAAAGTTGTATTACTGATCATTCCTCATGAACATTTAAAGGCTTGGTCTTAAACTGTATGAGTAGTTTTATACTTTTTTCCCATTTTAAAGCTTTTACTTAATCTTTGTACATACATTTCAAAAGCAAATATTGATTTTTGTGGCATGTCAAAGGAAAACCTTCTACCGTGATCACACTCCATGGCATTTATTTCAGAGAAATAAAAAAATGCATACACAAATCCTACAAAAATGATCATAGAAGATGTATATATAATACCAAAACCTTGAAACAGCAAGACATCCTTTATCAGGTAAGTGGCTAGTCAAATGCATTATACCATATCCCCCTATTATGGCTTAGATTTAAAATGCTCCTCAAAATTCTCAGAGGTAGGGCTTTCAGGAGGTGTTGGGATCCTGTGACCGTTACATTGACCCATGCATTAACCCATTGATGGGTTTATAGTTGAATGTGCTGTTGGAGGAGGTGAGTCACTGGGGGCATGCCTTTGGAGATTCTCTCTCTCTCTCTCTCTCTCTCTCTCTCTCTCTCTCTCTCTGGCTCCCAGCCACCATGAAGTGAGCAACTTTGCTTTGCCATGCTTGGGATGGCTAACTGTGATGCCAATTTGACTGGAGAAGAAGACCACCCTGACTGTGAGGGACACCAGCAAACTGAAGGGGAAGACCCACCCTGACTGTGACACCAACCAATAGCCTTATAGACTGGATGGAATAAAAAGGGAAAGAAGTAAGATGTACCTTTGGAGAGCTCCAGTCTTCTGAAGTGGGTGCTTCCTTTGGTGCTGTTGCCTTTCAACATCCATCTCCAGGCCTCCAGGATTCTTCATCCTTCCAGTGCAGACTTGCACTGTCTACACTACAGTGAGCTTCCACACCTACAACCTTGAACTAGAGTTGCATCCTTGGTCTCTTTCATTCTGCAGCTTCCATCCTCTGGGGCTGAATAGCTACTAGCTCCTCTGGCCGTCCAGAGCACAGTCAGTATGGATTCTTTCACCTTGGATTCTATGAGCCTATCTAATAAATTCCTGTGTGTAAGTTAATGCATATATTCTTTTGAATCTGTTTCCCTAGAGAATTCTAATACAACACCCTTCTGCTCTGATCTTTCTTCCTGAGAATCAGCCATCCATGAACTGAATTCTCTGAAACTGTGAGCCAAATTAAACCTCTCTTCCTTTAAGTTGAGAATGCCAGGTATTTTGTCCAAGAAATGGGAAGGCTGACCAGCACACCATGGAATACTGTTCAACAACAAAAATGAACTATGGATGCACACAACAACTTGGGTAAATCTCAAAGCATTATGCTGAATGAGAAATAGCCTGTATCAGCCTGGCACTGTGGTGCATGCCTATAATCCTAGCATTTTGGGAGGCTGAAGCAGGGGGATCACAAGTTCAAGTTCCACCTGGGCAACTTAGTCAGACCCTGTCTCAAAATAAAAAATAACAGGGTCTGGGAATGTAGCTCAATGGCAGACTGCCATCAACTTACAGGCTTGATCCCCAGTACCACACACACACACACACACACACACACACACACACCGATCTCAAAAGTTTGTTAGGAATTCAACAATTCTGTATCATTTACATTTCTTTGTTTTTGTTTTTATTCTCTTTAATAGTTTAATTAATCCTGCATTCTTACATGTGGCAATCTGACCAACTTTGATGAAGATAATAATATGTAATACAACAACCACTGTGAATCTCTATCATTGTGTTCTCAAATCCTGTATCATTCTTATTGTTTTTGCTTTGTCTTGTTATTATTTATGTTGTTGGCATTTTGCTATTGTTCTTTTTAAAAAATTCTCTTTAAAATAAAAAAATTTTAAGTTTGTGTGTTGTATGATTGAATGTATACAGTGCTTTAAATTGAAAGGAACAGTTAGTGTTTATATTGTTTAATCAAACTTACATGCCTATATCTAGTAATCTGAGCAACTGCTTTGAAGGTTAACAATATGCAATATAATAACCACTGTTAATTTCCTATCATCTTGTTTTGAAATGCTGTATTGCTTTTTATTCTATTTTTAAAAATAAAATTACAGTAAAAAATAAATAAAATGACAAAATGACAAAATTTTGAGAATATTTTACCTCTTGCAGGGGTTAGAGTTGGTTAGTGGGAGGTTGGCATAGTACAAGGGACAGCTTTGTGGCAATGGAATAGTTTTGTATTTTGATGACAGTTGTGGTTACATGAAACTACATATGATGAAATGGCATATAACTATATATTAATGCCAATGTTCTGGTTTCAGTATTGTACTCATGTTATTTAAGAAATAACTATGGGGAAAAACTGAGTGAAGAATATATGGGACCTATTATTGTAGTTCCCTATGAATTTTTTAATTATTATTTTAAAATAAAAGATTTGGAGGAAAAAAGAAAGAGAACCTGAGCTTTCTACCAATCTCCTGCAACTCCTAAGTCTGTTACCCCTGTGTTGGGCAACAACTGAAATTCTGCTTAGTTTTTTTCAGATTTCTAACTGTTGGGTTTATGTAGAAAATTGACATTTCCCTTGTGCCTCCAGGTCACTTTGTGTTTAGAGTGAATCACTTGAGCCGGGACTTCTCCTTTGGCATGTTCTTGCTTTTCAGGATTCACCCCTCAATTTCCATCCACTCTTCTACCATAAACTGCAGTTTCTAAACCCTGAATTAGTAAAGCTGTGGCTTTCTGCTTAAATTCCAGCCACCTTGTACCTCACAAAATACAGAATGCCCTCCAAGGAACAGCCAAAGAAATGCAGGGATCATCTGTTTTGGTACCTTCTTCCGAAGAGTGAGTACCCTCCAAATTTTGCCCATTTTTGTTCAATCTCCAGTATCCCTAAACTATTATATGTAACACTATCACATAAATATATAAGGATATATATATATATATATATATATACGCACACACACACACACACACACACATATTTACACACATAAAATACTATATGCATGAAAGCAAGTGAGAAACTTATAATATTATTTTATATCTTTAGGCTTTTATAGTTTATAAGCCAGCTTTCCATTTTATTCATAGCACATCAAAGGTTAATGGGAATATTATTATATCTTTATTTAAATTATCCTCAATCTCATCTTAGGGCCATCCTCCAGCCTCTTATGACTGCCTCATCCTCTGCGTTCTCTCCACGAACATTCTGGTTTATCAGGACTCTCCTCATTCTCTGGCTGTTTTCACTCTGCCTCACACCCCCTGGGTAGTCTCACCTATGCTCATAACAGTAACTGTCTCCTCTGCAGCTACTAGTTTCCAGATTTGCATCTTAAGTCACAACTTCTGATCAGCATTTGCCATATTATATGGGTGCTTATTGAAATCTCCATTTGATGCACAACTACCTCAAAAAACATGCTCAGAATTCAATAGCACATCTTCCCCTAAGACCTGGTTTCCTTTCTCTATTTCTTTCCTTGGAGTGGCATCACCATGCTTAGCACTCAAGCTAGAAACATAAAAGTCATCTCTCTAAGTCCAAATACCAAGTCCTGCTGACACCACTCCTCACTTCTCACCTCCCTATTCTCCTCCATCCTACCTCTATCCCACTGGAGTGCTTCTGCATTTTTGTCTAGACAGTTGCAACAGACTCTAATTGGTCTCCTCAGGTCTGACTTGCCATACGCTCAGCTAGAAGGCTGACAACAAACTGGATCGCCATATCAGCTAACGAGGAGGGCAGGGTTAGTAGGTGGTTCTTGCCAATATCGAAATCCCCAAATTAGAACAGCAGCATCACAAAAACTAATGTTCTCCCTGTCTTCGGTGACCACAGACAGGCTTAACAAAAATGGTGTCCTGAGTGGATGGTGAGGGTACAGACCACAGCTCCTGACACCCAAGCTACCCAGGGGACAGGGTAAAGGTTGAAAATGCGGACACGCTGAGGAGGGCTGCACCCTCAGAGAGGAGGGGTCCAAAGGTGGGTTTGTTGTGTAACTCTAGAACTCAGCCCAGTAGCTGCTAAGAGAGCAGCCACTGCATGTCCAAAGCTGGATGAGCCCACAGAAAATAAAGTTACTCTAAGAGGCATGAGTTTTAGGTAAGGTTTATCACCTAAGGATTCTCACACCCTCTATTGGTGAAAGAGTTCTTTATATGTGTTACAGAGGCATCGATGCTAACCAAACTCCTTAATGTATTATCCTACAACTCAGATATTCCCAAGAATATAGCAGGGGCAGAGGGAGAAGCCAAATGAGATGTCTGTGCAGCCAGTTACCCATAGAAGCTCATGGCAAATGAAGCATTTCTTTCACATGGCTTTCGAACTTCATCCACCTAAGACGCTCATCTGACAAATCGCTGTCCTATTTACAGTATTTCAGGGGTTGCTCTTACCTACATTAAACCTGACACCCTCGGGGGGCCATCAGAAACCCTCTCACAACCCTGCCTCTTCTAGCCTCCTCCTTCTCGAAGGAAAAAGGGCCCTTTTCTATACTAATTCATTTACCGCTCTACACTGCAAGCATCAGAGGCAAGCTGTCTCTCCGATTCATTTTCAAGTCGTATCTAGTACGATGTGTGGTTCATGGCGAACATGCAAAGCTGGTTTGTTGAATGATTAATTTAATTAAGGATCAGCAACATTGTTTTCTGCGAAGGGTAAAAAAGTATTTCTGGCTTTGCAGGGTATAAGGTCTCTGTTGTAATACCCAGCTAGGTTACTGTGCATACAACAGCTAAATATATAGAATACAAAAAAACAAATGGATATAGCTGTGTTCCAATAAAACTTTATTCACAAAAACAGGGAGAAGGCCCAATTCACCTGAATGAGGTAGTTTGCCAGCTTCTGAATTAACTGAGTGATAGCTGAATGGATATACAAATTGCTTTGTGGTCCTGTGGTTGAGACCAGAAGCCCTCTTTTCCAAGAAGGAAGTTTTCTGGGGACCTCAGACTACAAGTTCTTCACAAGCTCCTAAAGCAATGTGCAGGCTAGGGGATACTCCCAGCCAAAGAACAAGATCTGGTTATTATCTCATTCAAAAGCTTGAGTGGAATCATTTAGGTGCATCAAGTGAGTAACAAGAACAAATTATTAAAGTGAGAATTTATTACGTACTTTAAAAACCAGAAAAAGCTTCCTGGTAGTGTGGGCTGTAAGATATAGGGGTTTCCCAACAGCCCAGGTGCCTGTGGAAAAAGAAGATAGCAGAGAAGGGTCTAGAAAGGAGAATTCAAGTCTGACTCAAGCACATGAACTAAAGAAGTGATCAGGGTTTCTTTGCAGTCCCTTAGGGCGGAAATGACTGATTACTTACAAGTCTGGGAAGTGGTTCGTCTTTGAGCTGAGTTCAGCTACTAACAGGCCCTTGTTAGCAGTGAGACTTGCAACGTATCTGTCAGGGTCTCAATATTTATACCAATACAATGACCACAATAACATCCATATTCTAAGATTTTTAAGGATTACAGGATCTTTTTACTATGACCTGATTTTTTTTTTTACGAGAAATGGCCTTTCACCAACAAAATACATCATAGATTTACAGTCACATATCACTTAATGACAGAGATACATTTCTGAGAAATACATCATTAGGTGATTTTGTCGTTGTGTGACCACCATTACAGCACTCACGCAAACTCAGACAGCTCCATGTCACTAGATGATGTAATCTATGGGACTACAGGTGCCCAGGCCGTGTATCACTGACTGAGATGTCATGAGGCAGCATATGACTATACTTTTGCTTTGGAGGACCAAGCTTCAGACAGGAGAAAATCCAGCCTGTGAGCAGTTGTCTGAGCATATCCTCCCTACCCCAAAGGAAAAGGCTCCAGGCCCTTGTTTTCTTACTTCACCCCTCTTCTAGTTATGCTCTACCAACTAGGTTCTGGTTAGACATCAAATATCTTGGAACCAGACCCTAATCATATCCAAACAAT
Organism: Dinomys branickii; assembly: GCA_004027595.1. NCBI lineage: Eukaryota > Metazoa > Chordata > Mammalia > Rodentia > Dinomyidae > Dinomys > Dinomys branickii. Next base: position 19,351 of record PVLD010002743.1, on the reverse strand, counting down.
AAAAGGGAGTCACACAGAAGAAAGCACATGGAAATAAGAAGCAAGTCTGTTGAGATTTACTCCCTTTATGAGGCTCAAATCCCATGCATGGGGACATTGGAGGGTCGGATTGCGTCCCAGTCTGCAAGGAGCAAGACAGTGTTTCTTCACGCCTTCTCCTTTTCCTATTTCCCTTTCCCACACTACTTTCCCCTTCTTTCTTGTTTAGTGGAAGAAATTAAATGCACACTCTGATGAAATCTTGGGTCTTGGTCAATTAGTTTTCAATTACACCGGACATGTCAACTATCTCAGCACTTTCTTGTTTTCAGTAAACTTCCTGGGACTTGCTAGAAGCAGTTGTGGTGACAGGGATATTCTACACGCTGAGATGGCCACATTCTACATCAGTGTTTCTCAAACATGAATGAGAACATGGATCATCTGAGGTCTTCTGTGTTAGCAGATGAAGGGATGGGGAGGAAGGTCTTCATTTCTAGCAGCACCCAGGAAATGCCAGTGCTGCTTGTCCACAGAACTTATCTTCAGCTGTGAGGTTACACTGCTGCTGTCATCTTTGGAAGGCACTTACTGCACATCTGCCTGCTGTTCACCAACCTTCATGCTGAATTGACATCCGTTTTCAAACCAGAAACATTCCTAAAAAGCTTGTAGATGATACTTAAGATCGAAGACAAGGAGGCAAAGTCACATAATGTGAAAAGGTTCCTGCAACAGGGGGTAGGATGTGTATCACATTCATAAAACTATGTATATGAAAACTTCCATCTCACCCCCATGCACACACAGCATTCTTAGCTATAGTGATAGCTTACAACCCTTACCCAGACTTTTTGGGTGAGGGAGAATGGGAGCCAGAGGCTGGGTCAGAAATCCTTCAGGTAGACCTTGAATGACAAGGAGGTAAAGCACTGGAAATTTTAAAGTTTTAATTAAATTACACTCTGAACCCTCTCCTTTGGTGTCTCTTGAAGAGGTCTCTTCTGTTGCCCATTGCAGCTCAATTTGCTCATATCTTTGCTCAGTCCTGTTCTCAGTTTTGATGGAATCCCTGTTTTTCATGTACATATCAGGTGTGAGGTCTGATATTAAGACCTAACACTGTATTATGTACTTCCCTCACATGTGGTACAATCAGGAAGGCTTCCAGTGGCCTCCAGTGGAACTGTAAGCTCCTCTCCCCTCAAATAATACTCCTCAGCCAGGTAACCCTCCCTACCAAGGCAACCAGGCATAATTCTTCTTTGTCCCTGGGTAGTGGGTTATGTTTCCTTTTCACCCCATGAAATTACCTAAGCCAATCACATCTTCCAGTGGGGAGTATGGTTCTACCCAGCCTCATGACACTACTGAGCCTGGCCCGAGGCCCTGATTGTTCCTTATGCTTCTGAGTGCAGCCCTGAAGGGTATGTGGTGTCCTCCTCCCCTGAGATATGCGTACATGTGTGTAACAAACCCCTGAAGAAAGTGTTCTGCCTTCAGCCATTCCCACAGCCCTTGGGCAGGAGTCTCTCCCTCACCAGTGAGATGGAGAAGGAGCAATTAAACAATATGTGATTTGGCTTTGACTTGAGATGGCCTGAGAAGCCTGCTGAATAGCATACTGATGTTGCTAGCTGTATAGAACATGGGCTTCAGACAGCCTGAGATCCCCTTTGTTGCCAACATTCCCTCACAGCATTCAGGCCTCAGTACTCCAAACCCTTTCATTACACATGGGATTTCTAGTTCTGTGACTCTCTCCTTATGCTCGTAGCTTTCATTGTCTAATACAAAATGGAAACATCTTAATTATTCATACATATTACAATTTATCCTGAAATCAATTTGTATTATGTTAAATTCAACATTATACTCTTTGCTGAAATGCAAACACCATAGAACATTCACAGCTGCATTACCTATAACAGTCTCAAACTGGAATGACCACAAAAACTAAACGCTCCAATACAACCATTCATCAAGAGTAGAATGAAGGAGTCAACCAAGGTATGTTTATACGATATAAAAGTATTCAGCGATGAAAATAAAGGACAGCCACAGGCAACCGCTGCAGAAATCTCACAAAAATATGCATTGATCTAAAAAAGCCACAAACCAAAGAACACATATTTATGATTATATTATGTAAAACTTAGAAAGAGGAAATGCTACAGTATTAGCAGTCATAGCAGTGGCATCGTGTGGCAGGAGAAAAGATGCAACAGAAAGCAAAACGGGGGAGTGTTTTGGGGTACATTGAATGCTCAGCTTCTTTAATGGGTACTTTTTTGTAATAATTTATTGCGCTGTACACAGTTTTCTCTCTTTTGTCTATGGATGGTATATTTCAATAAGAGATGTATCCTATTAATAGTAAAAATTCAGTATCTCTACATTCCTTTAACAGTTATTTATTCAGTGCCTAGTATATGCTTAATACAAGAATAGTTTTATGGCACCCAAGACAGGCATGTACACTGCAGTATGGCAAGATGAAAACTAATCACTAAACAATTAGCGTCCCAGGTGGTCAGTGACAAAGCCCATAAAAATGTATGTGCAAACTAATATAAGAGTTCAGAGGAAGGAAGCATCATTTGCAGCTGAGAGATCAGGGTGGCTTCACGCAGGAGGTGGCTCTGTAGCTGGGTCATGAAAGGCAGGTAAAATGTAGATGTATGGAACGGGAGAAAATACTGCAGGGCAAAGGAGGCTGTAACAGGTGGTTTCAGTTGAGTGGGAGAAATCAAGTGTGGAGGGTGAGAGGAGGTGATGAAGAAAGTACTAGAACCCCAGAAAGTGGGAGCAGTCCTTGTGATTGCTGCCTGCCTAGCTGTCTTTAACTCAGTTTTCTTTACCTTTAATCTAAATTTGATTCCTTTCACCAAGAAGGCCAAAATTAATTTTAAAGAAGAAATCTTTCTTTAAAAAATGAAGTTCTTTCAAAACTCTCCCCAAACACAGTATATAAAATAAAATAGGGCTGGGGATCTAGCTCAGAGGTATAGGGCCTGCCTGGCAAGTGCAAGGTCCTGAGTTCCACTCCTGGTACCAAAAAAATAGAATAGGAAGTCATCACCTTGTCTCACTCATGTGAGAAACTGAATGAGTAAATAAAGTCCAAAAAGTGCAATAGATACTGTGAATTGGGAAGAAACTGTTCAAAAGAAAAGACAAACTGTGGTGGGGGAAAGGGAAAAGGAAGGAAGGGAAAACGAAAAATATACATTTGTACACAAGGTAGTTAAGATAGTTATACAGTGAGCTTTTCTTAGTTCATTGAAAAGAAAGGTTTGTGCTAATATTGTTTGGACAAGATACCTACCTATATCTTGCACTCTGTATAACTACTAGGAACATAATAATATGCAATATACTAATGATTGTAACTCTCCTACTAACCTGTTTTGAAATTGTTTTATTGTTATTCAATAAAATAAATTTTCTCTTTAAAATAAAAATAAAATAAAAAGGAAAACAAATATCAGCGTGCATGTGCCTCACTGCACATTCTCCACATTAACCAAACACTAACACCTCTCTCCTAATCAAAGACCAAACATGACCAGCTCCTTAGAGGTGCTGAGGACCAGCCTCCACCAAGTCCAAATGGGGACTCAAGGTCATGAGTCACCCTATGACTGCTCTACAGTGTATGACACAGTTTTCCCCAAGGGCAATTTTATTTATTTATTTAACATCAGACACTACTCTCTGACTCAAAATGTGGTTAGCATCTGTAACAAAACCCGTGTAAACAGGCTTCCCATGAGCCCTTGCAAAGAGCTTCAGCAGCTTCGTGTATTGTGGAGTTTATGGGAGCGTGGGTTGCCTGGGGCTGGTACCTTCTCACCGCTCCTTGGGGTTTCTCTTCTGATTTTTGCGTTCCTCCTTCTTCAGATGTTTGGCTTCTCTGAGTTGTCATCCCACAGAGATGATTTCAGTCCTGGATAGAAGAGCCAGTAAAAATGAAAAAGGCAGGAAGTGAACATGTATTTTTCCTTTCAGAATTAATTTGTCTGACACAGAACTCACAAAATGGCTATCAAGAAAATAGACTTAGCCAAGAGAGAAAGAAATGAAGAGTTGTCTGCCACTTTAAAAATATATTTTGAAAATGAAAAATTTAGGCCAAAGGATTAACACTGCCACAAAAATGTTATTTGAGGGGATTTATTATTTTTACATTTACACTTCACTGTACATATTTATGCCAATTAGACAAACTCGACTTCCAATTTAGCTTAAACTGGGGCTGAATTTGGTGTGTCTCCTATCTAGAGATCACTTAGCTCATAAACTTATCACCTGAAATATGAAAAATAAGCCTCCCTCACTAGCTGTGTACATAGTTCTAGCCAGCGCGGAGATCTGGCTGCCCGCGTTAGAGAAGATGAGAAGTTGGAATTAGACACATTGACAACTGCAAGCAACAAAGGCTGACAACCCGGAACAGAGGAAAATAATAAGAAATACCTAAAGCACATCCACAAAACACAAAATCAGTGGTCTAAAGTCATTAAATAGGAGAAAATTAACAGCTAACTGAGCCCCAAATCATATTGAGAAATGTTTCATTTGTCATATATACATTTTAAAGTCATCATAAATTTAAAAATGCTTCCCATCCAAAATGATTTAAATTGGTTTTTTACTCCTAGGGATAATCTTTAGGCATTTAAATTTTTTGACTTATGTACAGAGGATTATTCTTCAATAACAGTGGATTAAAGAGATTCTAATATATATTTATAAAAATGGTAACATCTATCAGATCCATTAGTTTAAAAAAATAGAAAGACCCTATACAAATTATTGAAGAATCTTCTATTTTAAGTCCATTTCTAAGGTAGGAACAAATATTGTATCTCTAAATAACTCCATGGCAGGATTTCTTGGAAAATTGATTGCAATCTGTGCTTTATGGGGAAAAAATGTTCAAGAAGTTTACAGTATATTCACAATATATATTAACTATATTAAAGTCTTTGAGATGTCCTATAGCAAATCAACACTTCTATTATGTTAGACTAAATTTCCTAAGCTTACTTAAGCAATGCATCTTCCTTGATGTAAACATTACCCACATTTTATGGTTTTCATCTTCTACCAACTGAATTTCTGGAAATGCTGGTGTCTGCCACTGTTCCTGTGCCCATCAGGTTATCTAGGAGCAAACAGGTGTGCTATGGTTGATACACTGTGTCAACTTGGGGAGTCTAGAGATTTGGCTGAGTGACTCAGCAGGAAGCCAGGGTGCTTACTTTGTACACATCCTGAGCCTGTGGAAGAAGAGGGCATGGAGATTACCTCAGAGCTATGCTCCCTGGGTCGGGGTAGCCTGTTTACAATGTAAAGGAAGTAGAAAGACTCTGCTTGCTGCCATTCCTCCCTTTTGCCCTGGTTGTTTTCCTGTGCTTTGCTGCCATGAATAGTTGGCCCTCTGCCATGTGCGACTCTGCCTCAGAACCAGCCAAGTATGGACTGAAATCTCCACAAACTGTAAGCTAAATAAACCTTTCCTTCCTTCATTCTGGGCATTGGGTATTTTGTCTCAGTAACAAGGGAAAAGTAACCAAGACAAGGTGATAGACTTATAAGGGCTTCACTGCTGTGAAACTAACAATGGGACTATTCTGAGAGGTGGAACCAAAATGAAGAGAAGCAAGAAGAAGCCAGAGGGCAGCAGTCAGAGAGGTTCTCATCACCCCTCCGCCTGAAGGCCAGAGGGTACAGTACTCCAGAGTCCTGGGAGCTGGGTGCTGGCAGAGGAGCCACACACAAAAGCTGTGGTCAGCGTTGTGCTCCTGGAAAACGCTTAACAACATTGCAGGGAGAGGAAAAACCTATTTGTAACATTTGCTGATTTTTATGCAGTAAATTCTCCCACCAGGGCCAAGCTCAAGCTACTAAAGTAAAGTCAGAGAACTTGGATTTGGGGAGACGTGCAGAGGCGCACACCAGTATATATTTTCATCATACAGCTACACTAAAGTAAATAACCTCAAGAGCATAGGTAATATAAAATAATGAGAAAGTAATTGGTTTTTTTCATTGCTCAGCCTTTTGGCAGAAATCAAGTGGAAAAATAAAAGGTTTTCAATATAGATTATTTTAATAAATCTATATCCATTTGTTTATAATTTATACACATGATTACTTAAAAATTTGTGTATTTTATTTTTTTAAATACTGGCCACGTTTAATGACTGGCCCACATGATACTGAAATTTCAATAAGCTAGCAACAAGAAACAATTGGCTGTAGCTAAGGAGGGGAATGGTCAGTATCCAAACCAGGATCCTGGTGCAGGGTGGTGGGAAGAGACACAGGTCCTCTGGTCTCCAGCTCGGGCAGAGAGAACTCTGCATCTGTGAGTCAGTGTGTTCTGTGTGTTGAGACTCTGGAGTGCGGGGAAGGCAGTAACAGACAGGGAAGAGATCAAGGGGTGAAGGCAAATGGAGAATGGCTGGTGGCGTTCCTGAACGCAGGTGTTGGAGACTGAAGGTTAAATTGATAGTAAGATCCCTCAAAGTACCTTTAAAAGTGCATAATAATAATGCAAAAGTCACTGAGAACATAGTATACATAATGTTACATATATTATATATATATATATATATATATATATATATATATATATCACCCATTACTTTCTGACTTGTCCATTTGAGAACATGTTCCCAGATTACTCCACCACTTTAGAAAGTGAAGTAAATATGTCTAACTTTAGATTTCTAGGTGATTCCAATGAGACTTGTGCTTTAGCCAGAAGCTAGACAGGTTTATGAAGAGCTGAAGTGGGCAGGGCCCAGCTAAAGTGTTCAGCAGAATACAGTGATTGTCCGGAGCTGAAGAAGCACAGATCAGAACTTGGAGTAATTAAAATATCTGGAATCTGCCGAAGAATGTCTTAACCAGCTTGGGCTCTTATGATAAAATACCAAAGCCAGTGGATCAGACAGCAGGCATTTATCTCTCAGAGACCCCAAGGTCGCGAAGCCCCAGATCACGATGCCCGCCACTTTTGTTTCCCGATGAGGAGCCTCCTCCTGGTTTGCAGATGGCCGCCGTCTCACAGTGTCTGGTGTCTCCATGTTGGGAGAGGTGGTTGGAGAGAGATCTGCTTCCTTCTAATAGGGCTTATAAGGGCACTAATCCCATTGCTGGAGTTTTACCGTCATGGTCTCATCTAAACCTAGTTACCTCCCAAAGGCCTCACACTCAAATGACATAAAAATGGAGGTTCATGTTGCATTTTATAAATTTTGGGGGAACACAAACATTCAGTGCATAAAAGGAGAGCAGCAGAGGAGAGGAAGTTGTACAAAGGGAGAGCCCAGAATTTCCGGGGGTTCAGCCATGTATTCAGCACCGAGGCCTGGTCCGTGCACATCTCAGAGGATGCCCAGGGAAGAGCTGACAGCAGAACACAGGTGCTGGTCAAACAGTGCCGTAGCAGCGGGAGTTTCAGCTCTTCTGCAATGAAGAGATGTTGGGGCAATGCCTCTCTAACAAGCCAGGCACGGGGCGGAGATGTCAAAGGCTCCATTCCTCAGGATTCACTTAGTACAATGAAGTACAGAATTTATTGCAACAGGCAAGCATAACAACTCCAACAGAGTTATTCAAGAAGGATTCATATTTGCTTCTTGTAATATCTGGACTAACCATCAAAGATAAAATGAGCCAGATGCATTAGTCTGTATTTTCAATGGGTTTTAATTTTAATGTTGAATATAGAAATAAAATAACAACTATAATATAATTTGATAAAGTGATTATGGAGGTACATGTAGGGGTTGAAGACAGAGGACCTGGGGGAGGGGGTCATATCATCTTCCATGGAGTTGATGCAATGGAAGAGAGTCTTGGAGGACAGATGGCAAATTAGTGACAAATATAATGGGACAGGATATATTTTAAGCTGAAAAATATATTCAAGAGGCATAGACATTGGTAGGGAAGGGAAGTCAGGAGGACCGAGCGAGCAACGATGCTATCCCCAGAACAAGAGTCAGTTATAGGGAGTGAAGGTTAAGAGGTAAGCTGGCTAAACCTTCATGTGCGGTGGCAGAACCAGCCAGAAGTGGCGATAAACTTCCAAATGTATGATTGCTCACTGATTTCTGTGTTACCGACCCTCCCCAAACTGTAACAAATACCTCAATTTGCAAAGAGAAAAGGACTGGGCAGACTGATGGCTTCTAGGCCTCTGAGTAGTAGGTAATGGATGGAGGGCACAGTTCAGCAAAACTGCTCCCCTGTGGCTAGAATGCATAAGAGACACAAGGGAATTGGTGTCTGTATCCCCTTCAAGGGCACGCCCCTAATGACCTACAAGTCTCCTACCAGACCCCACTTCTTCCAGGTTCCATTAAATAGGGCTGGACATGTAGCTCCCTAGTACTGAAAAAAACAAATTCAAACTATAAAATATTCCCGCCTCTTAAAATAAATGCTTCTTTGTCTTTCTCAAAAAGTTCCTTCCATACATTTCAGCAAATGACGCTGTCATCTACTCTGTCACTTACGAAGAAAAGCAGCAGCCTGAACTCACTTTTCCTCACTCTGTCATTAAAACACTGACACCACCCAAACTCCAAGTGCGGACTCTCTCTAACTTCAGGTGCTTTGTTTACATCCCAAGTATTTGCACCTTGTTTCCCATTAATTCAGTGTCCCTACAGTAGCAACAATAATCATTATAACATATGAATTAGAGCCTGTCTCTTCCATAAGGAATACTCTCTGGTGGTTTCCTATTTCACACGGCATAAACTCCAAGCCCCACGTGTTGTCCTCCACGGCCTCGCATGTGCACAGCCGGTGCTTCCTTCTCCAGCTCCCTCTCAGGACATGCCCTCAAGTTCTCACGCTCGGCACCCGGGTCTTAGGGTTGCCCGTGCGCATTTGTCCATGCTGTCCACTTCCGGCCTGCCCCCAGGTCTCCATACAGCGGGGCCCTTCCGTTCTTAAGTCTTAACCACGGTCCCGTTCTCAGACACAGAGGCCTTTGCCGAGCACGTGCCCTCCCTCGCAGTTCGTGAGGCATCATTTCTTTTTATTTTAAGTTTCACAATGTTTCTTTTTATTCTTGGTAGACATCTCACTAGGGGTGTAAGGTCAAAATACTGTACTGTTCTAAAACTTTTAAAAATTATTTTAACGGTGCACTTTTGATATATATAATGATCATGTTCACTATAGGGAACTTATACCTGTGCATAATACATCTTGATTCTCTTTTCCCCAACCCCCTCCTCTCCCTTCAACACGCCTCCCTCCCCTTTCTTTATGAAAGCTTTGTTTCCATTTCTGTACTGTTTTAAAATTACTTGAAATAATTCTTCCCTGTCAATTGTGAGGCACCAACCTGCCATCAAATTAGATTCATTTGTTTATTTAGAGGCCAAGGATTGCTGTCTGGTTGGTTTGCATTTTAAAAGTTTTTTAAATTTAAATTTTTAAACTGATCTATAAAATGTAAAAATTATACCTATTATAGGGTGCCATGCAGTGCTTTCACACATGCACACATTGTGTAGTGTTTAAATCAGGGTAAGTGTAGTTATTCCATCAAAGATGCATCATTTCTTTATGGTGAAAACTTTCAAAATCCTTCCTTCTAGCTTTTGAAATATACCAATAGCCAATAGGTATGTGAAAAAAGTTCAACATCATGGATCACCAGGGAAATGCAAATCAAAGCCCCAGTGAGATAGCACTTCCCCCCAATAAGTTATCAAAAAGAAAAAGATAACAAGTGCTGGCGGGGTGTGCAGAAAAGAGAAAGCTTGCACACTGTTGGTGGGAGACAAAGTGGTGCAGTTGTAATGGAAAATATTATAAAGTTTCCTTTAAAAATTAAAAATAGAATCACTATGCAATCTAGCTATCCCATTAGGGTAAATATCCCAAGGGTAAATATCTGAAGGAAATAAAAAAAAGTATGTCACAGAGATCTCTGAACTCCCATCTTTACTGCAGCATATTCTGAGTTTCTCTTTTAATTAAAAGCATGTTCTTAATTATTATTATAAAGAATACAGACACGCAAGAACCACGTAACACGGATGCCTGACTTAACAAACTATTATATGACAAACAGCCCCGCAACCACCACCCAGGTCAAGAAATACATCTGTGACAGGTACCCCCACAACCCCTCCACTGGTGCCATTCCCGGGCCAGCTCTTTCCTCCGCGGAAGTAACTAGCTTTTATGATCTCTTCCTCAGATTTCTCTATCATTTTATCACTTGAGTGTACAGCTCTAAACATTATAGTCTTGTCATTTTTCTGTTTTGTATGTCTTTTTATTTTTTACTACAATTTTGAAGACTTTAAAAAATTGAGCTATAATTTACATATGATAGAGAGCATAGATTTTAACTTCGAGGAACTTTGACAAATACATACACCCTTGCGACCACTCACTGAAAGCCACCTCATCGTTCTGGAACGCTCCATCTTGCCCATTCAATCAGCTGCATCTTAAAGAAACAACTACTTACCACTGTTCTGTCTTCACCATAGTTCTATTTAGCCCATTCTAGTCGACAAGTAAGAGAAAACAAAAGAACTCTGATAATTCGGATATGTGTTATTGCAAAGTCTACTGCACACGCTCAGTTTGTAATAACTTCCTGACAAAGTTCCTGGGTGCCGGCACTCAGGCTGGAAGGTGTTCCGGGCAAGGTGTTGTAAATGTGAACTTGGAGGCACACATGAGCTGCCCTCCCCTGCGGGTTCACCACTGCCTGCGCATGCGTCCCCTGCCCTTTTGGAACACGCCCCCTCCCCCCGCGCTGTCCTACTGCAGCTGCTGTCGTCACCACTGTCCGTCTGGGCCAGTGCCCAGCCCAACTATCACTGCGATCTGGATGCCCTGGGACTTGGCACCACACATGAAAAAAACATACAAGAAAGCTGACCAATACTTTGAAAAGACTAATACACTAGATAAATGCCTAACACAAATGCGGAGAGTGAGGGATAGAGAAAGAGAACATGAAAAGTATCCATCCCAAGAATGAAGGGACATCGCTGGTGATTTTAACAGAATTAGATCCAGGCTGTATAGACTAGTTCACAAACATCACAACCTTGATATAGAAGCACAGCAAAATCACCAGAACCAAAACCCAGGAACTTTGAGGGAGGCTATGATTTCCAGAGTTTTTACATTATATGAAATACGTCATTTTTAACAAAAATAATTAGAACACTCATATAGAAACTGGCAAGTTTGGCCCATATAGGGGAAAAAGCCATCAATGAAAATGACTGCAAGGAACCTCACATATTGGTCTTATTAGACAATGACTTTAAATAACCTATTATAAGTACATGCAGATAAACAAAAGAAACCATGTCTAAAGAAATGAAAAAAGTGTGAGAATTGTATCTCTCTAAATAGAGGGTAAAAATAAAGTAATTGAAGTGATCATACATGAAAGAGGAATCTTAATAGTATGTCTTCTTTATTGTCTGGCATCTTTCACACAGCATAATGTCTTTTTTTTTTAATTTTTTTTTTTGCGGTACTGGGGATCAAACTCAGGACCCTGCGCTTGCTAGGCAAGTGCTTATTCCACTGAGCTATATCCCCAGCCCCCAGCATAATGTCTTAAAAATTCCTCTATGTGGTTTTGTGTATTAGTACTTCAATGAATCTTAAACAAATATTGGAAGAGTAGTTTGTATCTGAAGTGGCATCATGTTCATCAGCTTGACTACAGAAAAACTGGGGGGCAGGTGGGAAATTATATGTCTCTGTGAGCCCTGTATGGAGCCTCACCTGATGTAATTATAATAACGGTGAAAACAAAACAAACTCTTTCTCTGTCAGCACTAGGCTACTTTATGAATGAGATCGATATTGATCTTCCAATCAACCTCTCAAGACAGATGATGGTGCTATTTTGTATTATTCATGGGACAACAGTGGCTTTGTGAAGCTAAGAATCTTACTCAGGGTCATGTCACATAAGTGATGGAGCCAAAACTGGTAGCAGGCCCTCGGAAGCACCATAACCATTTTAAAGGAGACCTAATCAGAAGGATGATGGCGGAGGACCGTACAGGAGTGGAGGCCAGCATCAGATCTTAGACAGCCTGGGGGACCCACCTAAGAGTGTGGAGTTTGTAAATAACAAGAACCTCCCCAAAATGTTTAAGCAGGGAAATGGAGTGCCCAAGAACTGGAGTGTCTTTAAGAATTATCTGTGGCATAGATCCAGGGAAGCTATAGTCTATAGCCCATGTATAATGGACCAGAGGAGGGCAAAACCAGAGAGAAGAAAACCACCCTGGAGACTAGAGACTGGACCAGGAGAAGGAATTGAAGGTCTTGGCGTGCCACACAGGGCCCCTCATAAACTCTCTCTACCTCCTCTGACTTAAAAAAAAATCACAAAGTTGAGCAAGAGTGTCTACCGAATGAGTCTACTCTCTTCTGCCTTTTACCCAGCTCGTCCTGGGACATTAAAGACTCATCTTCCTGGCTCAGTGACACGTAATTCTACAGGAATGGTCCTTTAAAGACACAGTTGCAGTGCCAGGTAGGTGGCAATAGCTCGCAGGGCTGGCGCAAGTTTCTTCAAAAGACTGCATACGCTTAGAATCAGCATCCATGATATGATTCTGTGCCTCCCATAGCCAGGATGAACAGGTCCAGGAATCAAGGGGAGGAAGTAGGGATGGGGTCACTCACCATTACCGCAGTGATCCACTAGCAAAACTTTTTGCTTCCTGCTCTCATGACTTTACGACCAATACTGGTGAATGTGATTCTGCTAGAACCTTATTTCAGATTTCTAGCCACTAGAAATCTGCTTTTTTTTTTTTAAGACAGAATCTTGCTATGTAGTTCAGGTTGGCCTTAAACTCACTGTGTAGCCCTCAGTCTCATGGGAGTCTTCCTGCCTCAGCCTCCCAAATCCTGGGATTACAGGCATGCACTAACATGTCCAAGCAAATAGCAACTGATCAGGCCCACTCTCTTTAGAACACAGTTCCTCCGTCCTCTAGCTTTACTTGACCTTTTCCCTGGGGGTAACATAACCCTGACACTAAACCAAATAATCCTCCATCCATGGCTTTATAAGATACAGGAGAATTTACCATCAGCCTCTGGTACAGACAACATTGATTTTTCAGCAAGGGTACTAGGAGGAAGCGTTCTCCGTTCATTACTTCTCATAGGGTTAGGTGGCCAGTGGTAACTTTCTCTTACCAACTTTGAAATATACAATTCAAATTTCAAATTTTCAAGAAAGAAACTACACAACACAAGCCAGTGTGTGTAATGTGTTTACAGTCATTCAGTGATTCCCCTTGTAGATATGTGGTTATTATTTTGAAAGGTCAAAGCTAGGAATAAGAGGCAGTGGTAACACCATGGCAGGGTCAGGGGTCCAAACTGCACCTATAGGATGTTCTTGAGATTCTTCCCTAAAAGGTTGTCGAGGCTATTCCACAATTCAAGCCTTTTTTGCCAAATCTTCTGTCTATAAGAGTATATTTCCATGTTCTATCTGTTTTTTTTTTTTTCTAGAACCACTGTAAAAAAAAAAAATCACAAATTTGGGTGGTTTAAAAAAGCAGAAGTTTCCAGGCATTACATATCTGTAATCCCAGCACTCGGGAGGCTGAGACAGGAGGATCGTTGTGAGTCTTAGGCCAGCCTGGGCTGCATAGTAAGTTCAAGGCCAGCCTGTACTATATAGTGAGACCCTGCCTCAAAGAAGCAGAAGATATTATCTTATAGTTCCAGAGGCTAGAAATCCATAAGGTTCCAGCCAGGTTGATTCCCTCCAGGGTCTCAGAGGGAGAATTTGCTGTGTGCCTTTCTCCTATTTTCCAGTGACTTTAGTAATGCTGGGCATTTCCTCCTTAGCAGGTGCTTTACTCCCATCCCTGCCTCTGCCACTGCGCAACACCCTCAGGTGCGGTGAGCGCAGGTATCTGTCGTCTCCTCAGGCAGCAGTCCCTGGGTTGAGCCCACAAGGAGTGCAGCTTCCCGCAGTGATTTAATTGTAAACACTCTATTTCCAAATACGGTGCCGTTCCCAAGCGCCAGAGTGTAAGGCTTGAGTGCATATTTTGAGTGGACATACATTTGATTCCCACGACCATCCTTTAAGACACAGTTGAGGAAGCCTTAGGCTAGTGGCGCGTGAGATCAGATGTACCCAGTTCAGTCTTCCAGGAAGAACTGTTCACTCCTTTTCTGTGCTCCTCCCAAACCGCTGTGCAGTTCCGCACCTCCCAGTGCATTCTGCAGCACTCTTAGGCCTTGTCACAAACACCTAAACATCGAAATACCCTCGAGTCAGCCTTAGGCACTCTTTGTGTCTTCTCTGCCCCATCCCCTAAAAGGGGTCTCTATTTGTGTTGCAATTCTTTTCGTTCTGATGGGGGCAATGGGTACAGCAGCAAAATAAGAAGAATCTAAGGCAAGTGTCAGAATTGATTTATGTTAGAAATGGAATGAACTACTTCCTAAGCATGGTAATATTTTCAGAAGTCAAAGGAAAGTTGGGGAGTGGATCTGAGACCCCCTTGAGAGCCAATGCAATTTTATGTCTTCTCTGAATCACTAATGAACAACAGAATCGCTAGATCATGGTAGGTAATTATTCACTAGTGATGTGAATTCATCATCTTTGGAGACCACTGAAAGGTTTTCAGGGTATGAGAGCAGAGGCACAAGAAGACTTGTGTCTCAGAAAGTCACTGCTCTAGAACTCTGTAACTTGTGAAAGTATATCCAAGGGTTCTAGAAATGCCATTCTCTGTCTTTTCCACAGCGGGTGTCTGGTCTCAATGTCAAATATTTCATCTTCCTAGAATTATAAAACTTCATGAGAAAAACATCAGATGAACCTAAACTGTGAGGCATTCTACAAAACAGCCAACGAGTGCTCAAAACTATCAAAGTCATCAAACGCAAGGAAAGTCTGAGGAAATCGTCAGAGACTGGACAAAGGTAAGAGGGCACCGCTAAAGCGCTGTGACACCTGGAGCAGCCCTGAGAGAGAGAAAGGATGCCGCGGCGTAAAGTGTGAAATCTGAACATTTGACAGTACTTCTTTTAACATTTGGAGCAAGTTAGGATCATTGTTTGTCAAGGGCCTCTTTATAGGCTCGTGTAACTATGGTGTGCCTCAGAGCCCTGTAAATTCTTGAATTTCAAAGACTAGTAACTTTAGAGAAAACCGAGGGATTTGTCCGTTTTTGCGTGTTATTCTCTGTGTCAAGTAAGAGCAATACAGCTGTTAGAAAAGACTTCTATTTTATTCTTACCAACATGTTATAAAAGAAAGTTTCCCTTAACAACTCCAAATGGAAAGAATAGAGGGAAAATAAAGAAAAGCCCTTTCCTCGAATGTTTATCCTTATGGAAACCTTTTCCGCAGTCCAGTCCTCATTGTTCTCAGTCTGAGGCAGACTGGCCTAAATGGTTTCCTAGATGTACAGCAGCATTTAGGAACCCCTGGGGTGAAGGGTGTGGCTGAGTTTGTGCCGGCCAGAGGAGGTCCTTGGAAAGGCTCCCTGCTTTGTTTTTAATCTATTATTCCTGGGAGGTGCTTCCTTACAATTTAGCTGTCTTTTCTTTCAAAGAGAAACATTTTTGGAGCCAATGGCTACACATTTTCTTCTTGGAACACCACAGTTTACTGTGGACCTCTTCCTTTGCTCGCTGGGAGACCCGGATGGAGCTGCTGCTTCTCCTCGGCCTTGGGCACAGCAGAGCTCATAATGCTGGCCAGACACCTCTGAGGTGGCCTCTGTGATCCTGGCTCCTGGCATTCATGCTCTTGAGTAATCCACCCTTCTGGGTGGGCTTGACCTACTGATTCTCTTTCACCAAACAGAACATGCGAATAGTTAAGAGAGACGACAGTGATTGTAGATTACAAAGAGGCCACACGCCCACTTGCATAAATACATCCGTTTTTGTGCTGATGTACTGAGGGAAGCCAGCTGCCACTCTGTGAGGTGTTTTGTGGCAGTGCCCATGTGGCAGTAAACCAAGGGGGACCCCAGCCAGCTTAGGAGGCCTCTCTCAGCCATATTTGTGAGCTTGGAAGCAAATTGTCCCCTAGGCAAACTTTAGCTGAAACCACAGCCCAGCTGAACAGCAGGACAAAGCTTCTGCCAGCTTTTGGTCCTGAGGTACCCAGCTGGGCCGCTCCTAGGTTCCTCAGCCCCAGAAATGATTATGAATATTTGCTGCTTTAAGCTATTACATTTCGGTGTCATTTATTATAAGGCAATAGGTGGCTAATACATATGCTTACCTTGCAAAATTGTGGTGATGAAAGGAAAAATGGGCTTAATTAGATTAGTATGCTAATGACCTCAAACCAGGAGCAGGGAGCACAATGCCGAGCTGGGAGGCTGCACCTTCCTTCCCCTCTTAAATGAGAACAATAGCACCTGCTCCCTTGTGAAAATGTTTTGAAAACTATAATGGACGATGCAATTATAATAAGTATAGTAATGTGAGATATTACCATAATAGGAAAGAAAACATGGTTGCTTTCAAAGCTGTTTGCAGTTTATTCTGGTTGGCCCAGAAGGAAGGCAAAAATTTCTATTAAGAAAAAAGCTGCTTTTTTGTTTGGACAGGAAATAACCTAAATAAGTAAGTATGATTCAGAAAAAAAATAATTCAGTGAGATCTGGAAATCGGAAGAGGAGTTGATCTTGATAATATGGGACCCCCTGGGGGGCTTGGGCAAGCTTGGGGAAGGTATAGTTTCGCCACAATACATGAGACTGCTGCATGCTACTTAATGCGCATGAAGGGAACCAGCCTGGGGCTGTGAGGGGAAATGTGTGGCTTACTCCGTGTGTGCAGGGCTGAAATTTGGCCCTGCGGTACAGCTTAGAATTGAGTTGGGAGCAGAAGCTACCATGTATGCATAAAGCAGGTTATTACATGGGCACTCCTTTATCCCAAAGCAGGCAGGACAGTCAGGGCCATAATAAATGTCTCCTTGCTGCACCTCGGTTTCACTTGTGTTGCTTCTTAACTAATCTTAAATTATTAATGAATCATGAAGTATAACTATACTGTTTTAATAAACATTTGTGGTTCCTTGAGTATTTTTTTCTTTCCTTTTTGTTACTGGGAATGAAAACTAGTAAGAATCCAGAAGAGTTGGTAAGGTACTTATCTACCCAGCTTCGGTGTTTGGCCCACAGATGGGCCCGTCTCTCCCTTAAGCTGTTCACAAGCCACAGGATGGAATCTAAGCTGGTGGGCTCAGCATTCAAGACCACTCATCACCAGCACTCTGGAAGTCTCCCCATCTCTTCTCACCCGGTCCTTACTCTTCCTACAACCTAACCTGCTCCAGTTCCAGGACCCATTCTGCCCTTTTGGACTTCTCTGTCTGTGATCCACCATGCACTTCATCCTCAAGAACCAACCCAAAGGTCAAATGTACAGGGAAGTTTCCTCCATCCCCATCAGTCCTTCCTTCCAGCCTCTGGTGTCCTGGGTTATCTGTTTCCATGACTGCATTTAGTAGCTGTTTAGGGCTACTGCTCACTAGTGTGACCTTGGGCAAGTTCAATAACTCTTTGTGCTGGTCAGTTTTCTGTTCTATAACAAAATACCAGAGATAATTAACTTATAAAGAGAAAGGATTTATTTTGGCTTATAGTTTTAGAGGTTTCAGTCCAGGATTGGCCTTATTTCTTTCAGCCAGTGGCAAGGCAGCACATCATGATGGGAGTGGGTGGCAAAACCAGGAAACAAGAAAGAAAAAAAGGGAAAGGAAAGGCCACGGTCCCCCACCCCTTTGAGGGCAGGTCTCCAGTGACTGAAGGACCTCTCACTAAGCCCCACCTTCTAAAGGTTCCCAAGAGTCCCCCCTGGAAACCAAGTCTTCAACATGTGATTAACATTCAGCATCCAAACTATTGCCCTGTTCTAGCCCTCAGAGTCCTCACTTGAAAACTGAGGATTGCAACAGTGCCATTGATACTGTAATATTGTGAGCACTGAATGAGTTAATACCTCTAGCACGTTCAGAAAAGTGCCTCCCACAAAGAGGACAATAAATACGTTATTGTTTTAATTATTAATTTACTTATTACTTTTATTTGCTTATTTGGTTTTGAACTCCTTGAAATTATGGAAAATGCAATGTCTACCTGTATTGGTTACTTTTCTCTTGTTGCTGAGACAAAATACCCAATACCCAAAATGAAGGAAAGAAAGATTTATTTAGCTTACAGTTTGTAGAGGTGCCAGTCCATACTTGGCTGGCTCAGAGGCAGAGTGGCACATGGCAGAGGGCAAACTGTTCATGGCAGCAGAGCACAGCAAAAGCAACCTGCAAAAGGGAGGAATGGCAGCAAGCAGCCTCTCTCCTTCCCTTACATTGTAAACAACCTACCCCCACCCAGGGCGCATGGAGCTCTCACACAATCTCTATGCCCTCCTCTTCCACAGGCTCAGGATGTGTACAAAGTAAGCACCTTGGCTTCTGCTGAGTCACTCAGCCAAACCTCTAGACTCCCCAAGTTGTCACAATGTATCAACCATAACACCACCACATAAGATTTGAATATACATTTTATGCTAATAAAAATTTTAATTTGGGTAAAATGTGTGTGTGCAAATATATTGTCTTAAATTAAATTTTTCTGCAGCTATTGATTCCTCAGTGAATTGTGAATATGCCCTGATGTTACAGATATGAACTAAATCTATTTCTTGATATTTTGCATGCATCTATCAATAATAATATAACAAAATTCTATTTTTGTTTAAAACACAATTTTTATTAAAACACAAACTCCAGAAAGCAATACCCATAGTCCATGGAGAAACAAACAAGGTATTTCTTAATTTTTTTCATGTAAACAAAACACCAAATTTAATTTGCATCTGCACTGAAAGAGTTGGTTTTGTTTTGCTTTTTAAGATTTTCATTAAAAATAGAATATGGCTTTTAGGAAGGATAATGAAATGCAGCTGAAACTGAGGAGATAAAAAGAGATGAAGAATTTTATAATAAAAACAGCTTAGCCTGATCCCCTCCTTTGCTAAGTTTGGAAGTCACTGTCCAGGGAAGACCGAATAGGCACTTCTGCAAGAGCATCTCTGAGGCCAGGATTTCAGCCCCAGGGTTCCACCTCCGCTTGAGTTGGCCTTGACTCCTTAGGAATGTGTCATTCCCACCCCTTCCTGTCCTCTCCTTCTCACCTCCTTCCTAGAGAAATGCTGTAGACCTGTTTTTTCTCTTCCTTCCTTCCTTCCTTCCTTCCTTCCTTCCTTCCTTCCTTCCTTCCTTCCTTCCTTCCTTCCTCCCTCCCTCCCTCCCTCCCTCCCTCTCTTTCTT